>JAJIBD010029261.1:0-10785 GCA_021461705.1 Cryptotis parvus
GCATTTCCTCACTGCCTATGGGGCTATAAAAGTAGCGACTTTTAGGTCTGACGGTGGTCAAATGTGCTCTTACTAATGAACACAAGTAGAAAGGAGATCCAACGACCAATTTGCAATGATTTCAAATAGGAGTGAATAAAAGTGTTTAGTTCAAGAGTTTAAAAAAAAATATCATGAGTGAAAAAGAAAAGTGGTGGAATATCAGTACACATATGAGGGTTTTCTATAAGCTTAGTTACATTTCTGACTCATGGAAAAGGGAAAAGCACAGTTCAAAGCACGTGTGATTCTTCAAGCCACTTATTTATCACTTAGAGGCCAGACTATTCTCAGCATGTCTAATAATTCAGTAGTAGCCATGGTAGGTAGTAGTGTGGCCAACATGCTAAGCTTTTATTATATAGGGTTCCCGGAAAAATCTTGGAAAGAGCCTCAATAATGTGTTACAATGTATTAAGAAAACAAAGAGTTACAAAAAGAAGCAAAAAAACCCAGTATCTTAATATCTTCCTTCCTCGACCTGAAGTTAATCTCAAAAAAAATACGGGTCACCACAAAGTCCTTTTTTCCCCTCTTTGCTCTTCTAGTGAACACAGAAATCTCCGAAATGTGTCCTTTTCTGGGAAGTTTCATTTTTTTCATCTGGAGGTTACTTTTAAAACATGGTGATGAAAATGGAAACAAGATGGCATACGCAAGCTTTCACTTCAGACTCACTCGCACCTTATTTTTTGGAACGCCGCCCCTAGGTCACCTCCCTTGCTCGTGAATTCTACCCTCCTGTTTTCTAGTATATTATTTTATGTGTGTTTGTCAGGTTTGCTTTGACTACTGCACGGCACCGGTGAAGCTTTGTGAACCATTCGGTAAGTGGTTCCTACTTAAATGAATTACCTAGCTTTCATGAACAACCATGCAGAAGCAGCAAGCGCAGCCGGGTAAAAAATAATGAATGCATCTGTGCTTGGCACTCCCCCAGCTATAGTTTCTTACAACAAAACAATTTCCCATGAGGAAAGACAAGGATTGCATTGTCATTAGAAAAGGTAATCAATTAGATTTATCTTATATATAATTTGTAGGCATCTTAAGAAAAACTATTCTGTGTAGCCTCAGTGCTGCCAGGAATCTCTTTATCTGAGATGATAGGAGTAAATAATAGTGAGGTAGAAAGTGTGCACCAACTGGGACACCTTGAAGATGTTGTTTGCGGTATGCCTGGGAGAGCTCCCAGCAAACCTAACTGTACACAGCGGTTTACCGTGGCTCCTTCAATGAGCATTTCCTATATTGCAATGTTATTCCTTTGTGAAGAAATTCATCATTAAAGTCCACAACTCATGACTTAATTTACATCTACACCTGAAAAAGCTTTCACTACACCAGCTTTAACTCAGCTTCCCAGTAGAATGATCCAGTGGAAAGGGTTTCCCTCCCTCTACCTTTCAATTTTTCATTATCATTTTTAATGTCAATGTATATGTCTAACAGTCAAGATATGTTCATAATTTATTCAGGAACCTGAAGATTTTATTAAACTAACTTTATTTAATTCTCCATGAATTGAGCTCAAGATGTTTTTGGTGGCTTTGTAATGAACAGTAATTAGAAAGTCTCAGGACTCAGAACTCCCTTTTGGTGCTTTATGCACTAAATGTCTTATGCTCTACCACTGGTCCACTGTCAGATCCCGCCCACATAGCACTCAAATTTTGAATTAAGATTATCTTTATAAATATGGCTTGATCCGGTAGGGGGTGGGGTTATATAGACTCTTTCTGAAAGCATTAGTGGTTGCTAGAAATTTGAGAAATTTCCCATTTCTAATGTTTGTAGTATGTGATAAAAATTCTAGTCTATGGTTTAGAATCTTTAGGTTTATTTTCTTCTATTCCTATAATATAGTCAAAGTGGGTCAAATCAGACCATCTTACTTTCAGACAGGTATAATCAAAGCAGCCTATAGTTCAGTATAAATTTGTAAAAGAGCAATAAATTTACAAAATAGAATAGATTTTATTATTCAATAACAATTATCCATAGTTAATTATTCAAGCACTATAGATTGAGGAACTATACTTAAGTATCAATCCAGCGATATGGACTATAACATGCGGAAGCTTTCAGGAGTGATAAGTTAGTATGGTATTGCTTACATTGACAAATTTGAAGGAACAATCAGCTTAATCAGTAAATTTCTTTCAATATGCATAATCTAACAGGATTTGATTTTTCTAAGTCCCCCTTGAGATTAGCATTACTATATGGATCAGAACTCATACAAACTTAAAATATTCACAGAGAGTTGAAAGCAGAGGTAAAGTTCTTTTGATTAACCACAATGCTTTTTCGTTGATAAAATAACTTTTTATTTATTTTAGTGAACAATTTCCACATATTTGTATTTATTTTTTTAACATTTTATTATACCACCATGAGATATACAATTACAAAAGATGTTTATAAGATGTTCATATTTGGGTTCCAGTCATACAGTGTTCCAGCACCCATCCCTCCACCAGTGTTCATTTCCCACCACCAATGTCCCCGGTTCCCTCCCCTCCCGTAGCCTGCCTCTATGGCGGTTCTTTATCCTTTTTTCTTTCTTTCTCTTTCTCTCTTCCTTCCCTTAACATTGTGGACTACAATACATACATTTAGAGGGTTGTCATGTGTATCTTTTTTGCCCTGTATTTAATGCTCCAGATCTAGGGTTGTATTAGCATTTTCTACGATTATAGCACACTGTTCCATTCTCTGTCTTACCTAACCTCTGACTCCCACACATTTGTGATAATTTCCACCTTTGACAAGACCTCCGATCCTTGCTTCGCATGACCTTGGATATTGGTATCATAATCTGTACATTATATATATATATATATATTTCTATATATATATATATATATATATGTACAGCCTATCACAGCCCAGCTTACGGCCTCTTGCGGCCGTGCAGTTGATCAATAAATGCTGGACTTAGAGATGCCTACAAGAGTATGCTACCTGCACGGCAGAGCCTGGCAAGCTACCCGTGTTGTATTTGATATGCCAATACCAGTAACAATTATAGACCTCATTTCGGAATGGATTGGGGGCTCTTTATGTTCCGGGAGCAAGCAGATGCCCTTGGAGCTCCCTAGCATGAGAGACAGGACATATGGAGATGTTACTGGGGCCGTTCAAGCAAATCGATGATGAATGGGAAGACAGTGATACAGTGATACATATATAAATATATATATATGTATAGTATATATATATATATATTTATGTCATGCAAATAAAATGCAGTCATTCTATATCTGTCTTTTTCCTTCTGGCTAATTTCACTCAACACCATCCTCTCCATGTCCATCGCATTTATAGGCAAATTTCATAACTCCACTTTTCCTAACATCTGCATAGTATTCCATCATGTGAGATGTGCCAAAGTTTCTTTATCCAGTCATAAACCACTATGCTTTTAAAGGCAGCTTTATACCATATAAATCCCACAATAATCCAATCATCCTAAAGTTCTCAAAAAAAGGACCACCCAATTACTTCCAGATCAGTCTGTTAGAGAGAATAATGGAGATCTTAACCAGAACTCTTATGCCCATCAAAAGTCTTGTTAAATCTGTACTATAAATGTCAAATTTCTTTGTCCTATAAATTCGGATTCTTTAGAAATAGCTGCTAAGAAGATCAAGTTAGCCAAAAAAAAAGTAAGGGAAGATGATACTGTGATATTTCCTTCATTAACCATACTTTAAATATTTATTAAGCTAAAGAAATCATTGGGAAAAGATGGGAAGCATCATTTTTCCCAACATCAGACTCCTACTATAAAGCAGAAGAGTAATTTAAATGGCACGGTATCGATTCTAGAGACAAACTTGTAGACCTATGGAATAGAACTGAATGTCTGGACACACACTCTCAAATATATGATTGCTTAATCTTTTGCTAAAGGTGCAAAAAAATATTAAGTGGAGCAAAGAAAGCCTCTTCAACAGGTGGTGCTGCGAAAAACTGGCAGCTACAGGTAAAAATATGAACTTAAAAACATGTTCTAACACCATGCAAACAAGTCAGATCAAAATGGATCAAAGATCTCAACATCAGACATGAATCTATAAAGTACATAAAAGTAAACATAGAAAAATTGCTTTACGACATCAAATCTAAAGGCATCTTCAAAGATGAAACACCACTGACAAAGCAAATGGAAGCAAAGATAAACAAATGGGATTATATAAAACTGAAAAAATTCTGCACCTCAAGAGAAATGGTGACCAAGATACAGAGACAGCCCACACTTGGAAATAATATTCACTCAATATCCATCTGATAAGGGGTTAATATCCAGGATATATCAGGCACTGGTAGAACTTTACAAGAAAAAAATAGTCAACCTCATCAAAAAAATGGGGAGAAGAGTGAATAGAAACTTCATAAAAAAAAAGAAGAAATTCAATGGCCAAGAGGCATATGAAAAGTGCTCTTCATCATTAATCATCAGGGAGATGCAAATCTAAACAACAATGAGGTATCATTTTATGCCACAGAGACTGGCACACATCCAAAACAGCAAGACCAACTGGTGCTGGCGTGGATGGGGATAAAGGAACTCTCATTTACTATTGGTGGGAGTGGTGACTAGTCCAGCTCTTTGAAAAACAATATGGACATTCCTCCAAAAACTAGATATTGATGTCCCATTTGACCCAGCAATACCATTCCTGGGTATATATCCCGAGACAAAGAACAGTCAGAAGAAACACTATCTACATTTCAATATTCATCACAGAACTATTCACAATAGCCAGAATCTGGAAACACCGGAATGCCTAAGAACAGAAGACTGGCTAAAGAATTCATGGTACATCTACACAATGGAAGAATATGCAGCTGTCAGAAAAGACAAAGTCATGAAATTTACCTGCAAATGGATAGCTATGGATATTATCATGCTGAGTGAAATTAGTCAGAAGATAAAGGACAGATATAGAATGACTGCATTCATTATTGGGATATAAATATATACTAGTGTTCTACTAATTGTGAGAAATGGAAACACCACACTAGAACAGAGCATTGAATGCACACAAAGGTATTTGCATTATAATCCCGATAGTGTGTAGGGAAAGCCACAATGTGTAAGAGAAGGAGGGAGGGAGAGAAAAGAGAGAGAGAGAGAGAGAGAGAGAGAGAGAGAGAGAGGAAAAGTACCCGCTATAGAAGCAGGCTGGGGAGGCAGATTTGGGGACATTGCTGGGTTGAAATGGGGCAATAGTGGAGGGATGGGCGCAGAACAATGTATGACTAAAACCCAATGATTAACATTTTTGTAATTATACATCACACTATGGTAGAATAAAATATTTTTAAAAAATAAAAGCAGATTGCTGAAGCAAAAAAGAATAAAAAATAAAGTTTTATTTTAGCTATTTGCAAATGACACAAAAATATGCATGATTGCTCTACCTCTGATCTTTCCACAATGAGCATTAAGGATATTAACTAAGCTAGTACATGCTAATACAATGTGATCAGAAATCATATACAAATTCTGTGGTCAAGCATGTATTACCTTGATTCAGAACTCTTGAGATGTTTGGCCTTCCATTATCTGTCATAAATAACATCAAAGTTTTGACCTTTTATTCTTCTTGAGGTGAGTTAAGTAAATGATAATTTTGAAGTTATGAGAATGGCAAATATGAAGTTCTCAATGAAACCCTCAATGATTCACTCAATAAATAGATACTAATTGAGTCCCCACTACTTTTTAAGCTTGTTATCAGTAAATAAACTGAGAAAAATTTCTGCTTTCTAGGATTTGTTTTACCAAAATACATAAAATTTACAGCATTCAATTGATATTATCTCTACTGGTTTAATTGATACAGAAAAAATCAAGGGGTAGGGATACAAGGAAAAGTAAAGTTGCAATTTTAGTTGTAGATGAAGAAGCCTCACTAAGAAGATACATCTTAATTACAAATCTGAAGGAAATAAAGTAGAGGACCTAAGAGACATCTAGAAGAAAATGATTTGCACAGAAGAGACTGCAAGTGCAAAAGCTCTAATGCAGAGCATGCCTGTTGTGCTCTAGAAATAACCTAGTAAATATTAGCCATGAGTATTGTGGATATATTTGCATACCTAAGCTCATCTCAAAGCAGAGACCTTTTCTCCTATTGCTCATCTCGAGGTTTGGATTAATATGGAGTGCAGAGTAGAAGAGTTGCTTTTCTTGAGAAGGGGCTCTCAAGTAGTGCACAGAGTTTTCAAAGAACTCTTCTGGTAAACTAGACCAGACTTTCGTGCAAAGGCCTAAATATGTGGAAAAGTTCAGGCCCTGCAGTGCTAGAGACATTCAGGCTACGCTAGAGGTGCTCAGCCACCCACAGGGCTACACCTGGTGATTCTCAGGAGACAATGTGGCAGGATTTGAAGCACAATCAGAGGCTTGCAAGGCATGTGACTCAACACCTGTCCTCTCAGGTTCCTAGAAAAATAATTTTTGCTTGGAGTCAATTCTGGCAGTGTTTGGTGTGCCATATGCAATATTAGGATGGAACCCAGGCCGAGGTCAAGTACATGTTTTATCTCCTTAGTCCTAGAAAGATGCTTCCTAAAATAAATTGGTGATTCTCTGCATCAGAATGATACCACTTGTTAACAAAGCAGTTCCCACCACAGATCATAATTAAGATCATATAAGATATATGACCTTTAAGGTTAAGCTCTATGGAATCGACAATCTGACTGTCTCCATTTTATTTCTAGGCAGGTACATGAGTTTGCATTACTCGGGGAGCCTTGCAGGTGCCCTACAGACTGATGAACTTAGAGTCTACTTTGGAGAGGGATGCCCTGTTTGATAAAAATCCAGAAAGCATGCTTGGATAGATTTACATTGGATAAAATACCAATTCCATTTAGCTACAGTATGAAATGCTTTTTATTTGCATGGGAGATCAACCATATAAGGCATAATAATTTCTTTCAAAAGTTCATTGCTAGTCCCATACTAGCTTCTCCCAGCAGGGATTGCTGGCAGCTCCTCTTGCAGTAAGTGGAAAGCCATAGTCTGTCAAAGCATCAAGCACCAATGAAATAAACAAAAACTTTCCTTACCTGAGGCAGGTGCCAAAGCCTGCTACTCTAAGTGCCCCACTGGACACAATTTAGACTTGTTTTCAAATGCTAAAAACAAATAGGTTCTCCTAAGTGCAATTAAAGTTAAGCCACACATTGAATCTATTGATACTGATGGAGTTATTTTGATTCCAAGGCTCTTAAGAGTTGTTCCTGAGAAGATCATATAATTGGTACTATTGTTTTATGCTAATATATGGCAAGGAATGTCAAAAGCTTCATGAGCTTCCCTAGACTTATTTTAATAATGTTGAATCAATACTGAGTATTCTCCAAAGAACTAAAGTAGTTACTGTGCCATTATAGCACAGTATGATTTAATTTAAATGATTAAATATACTGTTTTAATAAGATGTATTTCCATATTAAAAATACTTTATAACCCTCCTGTTTCATAGCTCCCTCTTCTCACTGTGGAATCAAAGTCTAATTCCCAACTATACCAATTAGTTTTCTTTTTCTTTGACTTCCGGGTTGTCTTGGAGAGGTTTTGTTTTATTTTGTTATTCAAATCAATATGAAAAAAACCACCTACTTACAAATTTCTACAATTCTACTATCAAAAATGTACACTGTGGTCAAATGAAACTTCTATGGCAGGATGAAAGAGGGTACTACTAGTTCGTATGTAAGAATAATAAGTTTAATCCAAGACTATTCTATTAAACTTAGGAAATTGAAGCTAAGAATCACCCTGCCTTTTAGGCATCCTTTAGATCTAAAGGAACAAACCTGAAAGTTTGCAGAGTCAGTCACATGATCACTTGATCACTTGATCACTTGAATCCCGTTATTCATCAATTTGCTCAAGAGGGCGCCAGTAACATTTCCATTGGACCCTATCACGTGCCAATGTAGCCCAATGGCATCTGGTTGATTCCAGGAATATGAAGAGCCTCAAACCGTTCCTTCAGGGTCTTGACAAGGAAGTCTGACCATCTTGTAGGTGGGCGGCCACGTGATCTTTTGACATCCCGTGGGATCCAGTCGGTAATGGCTCTAGTCCAGCGGTTGTCTCCAAATCGCATTACATGTCCAGCCCATCTGATTTTCGATGCCTTGGCAAACGAGACAGCATCCCTGATTCTGGAATAGCGACGGAGGTCAGAACTCCGGATTCCTTTCTCTCACTTGAGTGAGGCATGATATTCCAAGCATAGCTCTTTCGATTCCTCTCTGGGAGACCCCAATAGCATTCTCATCCTGCTTTCCTAGGGCCCAGGTCTCTGAGGCATATGTTAATGCAGGGAGAACGGTGGAGTCAAAGAGATGTGCCCTGGAGCCGGAGGTTCTTTGTCCTTTTAGCTATTTCTTCGATGCCTTTGAAGGCATTCCATGCCACTCTCTTCCCTCCTGCGCAGCTCAGGTTTTAGGTCGCTTCATCATGTTGATTTCTCGACCCAGGTACACACATAACTGCTGCATTCAGAGATGTTTGTTCCATTGAGAGTGAATGGGGCCTCTGGAACTAGTTCATTTTTCATGAACATTGTTTTCTTTAGATTCAGCTGTAGACCTATCTTTCCACATTCTCAGCCCAAGTCAGCCAGCATTTGTGCCGCTTGGCCAATGTTTGGTGTTATTAGAACGATGTCATCAGTGAAGCGGAGGTGGTGTAGTTGCCGACCATCTATCTTCACTCCCATTCCTTCCCATTCTAATTGCTGCATGATGTTCTCGAGGGTGGCGCTGAAGAGTTTTGGTGAAATGGTATCACCCTGTCGAACCCCTCTTTTGACATCAATGATCACTTCTTTGTAGAATGGTGAGATCCTGGTGGTGAATCCGTAATACAGCTCACGAAAGGATCTTGATGTATTGGGTTTGAACACCCTGTTTGGCTAGGGCTTCATGACTGCTTCAGTCTCCACAGAATCAAAGGCTTTCTGTAAATCAATGAACGTGAGACAGAGCGGCATCTTGTACTCCCCTGCAAACCTCAATGAGCTTGGTTACTGTGTGGATATGGTCGATCGTGCTGAATCCTTTCCCGAAGCCTGCTTGCTCGCATGGTTGTCCTTCATCTAGTGTTCTGCTAATCCTGTTCAGGATGACTCGTGTAAACAGCTTGTAGATGACGGACAACAGGCAGATGGGGCGATAGTTGCCAATGTCGTGAATGTCTCCTTCTTGAACAGTAGAACTGTCCTGCTGGTTTTCCATTGGGAGGGCACCTTGCATTCGGACAGGTAGCGGGTGAAGAGCCAAGCTAGTGTATTGATGAGTACCGACGGCAGATTCTTCAGGTGTTCGGGTCTGACTTTGTCTGGCCTGGTGCTGTTCCCTTCTTTACCGACGAGATGGCATGCCGGATTTCAGAAGGGAGAACGTTGGGAATGACATATCCATCCTGTGGAATTTGGTATGTGGGCAGGTGGATGTGGCTATCAAAGAGATTTGAGTAGAAGTCCTGGATAATCTTCTCCATTGCCTTTCTGGAAGATGTGATAGATCCATCAGGCCGGAGGGCAGTCATCTTGCTCTTATACTGCGGCGAATGACAAGGCGTGGTGAGATAATGGAGCTTTTCCCGGCTTCTGCTGCATCTTCCAGTACTTCTGCTCTTCTGTCATTTGAGGTCTTCTTTTATCCTTCTCTGCACTGTTTGGCTTGGATGTTAGCATTTGGTCTCCTGAGGCTCCGCCTTGCCACTTTGGCGAATGAGCTCGAGAGTTTCGAAGACAGGCGTCCTTTTGTGTCTTTCTCTCTCTCAGCATTCTTGACATAATCATGGAGGTGCTGAACCAGTCGGTTGTATTCTTCATCGATGTCCGTCAGAGATGCAGTAATCTTCCCCATGTTTTCAATGGTGCCAAAGAGTTCCCAGTTGGTGGTCGTTCTGGGAGTTCTCTTCTTAAACTTTGCAGCCTTTCTCTCTCGTTGGAAGTAAAATTTTGCCTGAAGGAGACGTGAGGTCTGATCCTTGTTTGGAATTCTAGGGACTAAGCTACAGCGGTCAGACAAACCATCGATTTAAGATGATGTGGTCTATTTCTTAGTGGAACTATCCACCAGGAGATTCCCATGTATGTTCCTTCAGCCTCTGGAACCGTGAGTTCCCATGAATGGTCTTGGTGGACATGATGAACTCCAGATAGTCTCTCACCCTGTTAATTCCATTTCTAGGCCATGGGTCCCGATATTGTGGAGTTCTTCAGCCGATTCTTCTCTGGGTCCTATCTTGGCATTGAAATCACCGACTATAATCTCTGTAGAAGGTATGATGCTTTTATAGGGCTCCTCCAATTCCATGTAGAATTTCTCTCAATTTCACTCTTCCTAACTGCATGTGGGCGTTAGTACGTGAGACAATGAAGATAAAATACTGTATTTTTATCTCTTCAAATGTATGTCGTCCTATTACATTTGTAAAGGCATTCAGAAATGAATCAATGTTTCACGGCCATGTTCGTTTTGACAAGACACCAACCCCACCCGATGCCTCTTTTGTTTGCATGTTCCAAAGGTGAACAATTTTGCTCCGGTGTCAAATACACAGCATATGATGCAACGCTGGCGCCTCCTAGTCTCAGTCAGACCAATGATGTTTTTATCTTTTTTGCTTGCATCGAATCCCTCAATATATGCTTCGTGCGAGTATGCATTACATTGAAAAAGTACAGGCAGTCCTTT
>JAJIBD010029268.1:0-13577 GCA_021461705.1 Cryptotis parvus
ATCTTCTTAAGAAGGGATTTAGTCTCTAAGATTCATTCATTCTATATTTATACCATAAAGACTACATCAGGAAAAGATATAAACAATAAAGTTTGCTTTTATAATATATGAATAAAAATACATAATTATGTTATTGTCACTGAAAATACAAAAATTAAAGCTTACTATAAAAATAAGCTACAATAAAAGATGTATTAAATAATTTTTTTCTTTTTGGCTCACACTGGCAATGCTCAGGGGTTACTCCTGATTCTGCACTCAGAACTACTCCTGGCGTGCCTCGGACCATATGGGATGCTGGGGATTGAACCTTAGGTTGGCACATGGCTGGGCCACGTGCAAGGCAAACGCCCTACCCGCCGGGGCTATCGCCTGGTCCCTAAATAATTTATATAAATAATAGATCCAACCACTGAACAGATTCAGACCAGACATCTTGACGCAAAAAAATATCAATTAATACTATCAAAATATTCAAAAAGATAATAATGAGATAAAACCTATAGGTTAGCAATATCAAATTCTGCCATCTATGAAATCTGTATTTATAAAAGGCACATTTAACTTTAATTACTAATTCTTATTTTAATAGTAAAAAGATAATTTATAGTAGGGAGGCTGGTGAAACACCACTTCTGGGAAAGGGCAACTCTGATTTCTTGAGTGCAGGTTTACTATATTTTATACCATCTTAGTTTTTCTCCTCTGTAAAATACTATATTGAAATAAAGCAATTTACATCACGGTTGTCTTTCAAATGTAAAGAAAGAATGCGCTATGAAATTCAGTTCAAAGCTACAGGTGAAAAAATAATGGTTTAAATAGCACTACCATTTCTAGTTGGGTAAACCTTTGATAGGCATACACCTCTAAGGGAAACATTCATTATCTCTGGAATTTTTTAACCAGGTAATGGTAGGAGGTTAAAAACAAAAACTGGGAAAGTACAAGTGTGTTGCAAAACTGGTCCTCACCTAAAAGAAATTGTCAATTTTAAATGAAAAATTCCAAAGTAATTTGTACCCAACTCAAAAACAATAACTGAAACATTAAAAAATACCTTTATAATAAATTAGAGAAATACTGAGAGATGTACAAATAATGTAAAAATGCAAAAATTTCTTCTGAATTGGCTCCATCTGCTTCCCACATCCTAGCCCTCCCCATTTGTGGCTTCTGCTCGTAATTCTCTACCCTTGCGCCTTCCAGATTTACAGTTCAAAGATAAGTGATCCGAATACAAATTCACACAAAGTATTGTAATTCAAACGTAAAAAGTATTATTGAAAACGGAAACCAAAATTATTTGTGAAATCTCTTGTCTGTGAGGCTCGACAGTTCTAAGGCACTTCCTAAAAATAATCCAATCCCTACCCAGAAACCAATCACTGAGAGTTAACGTGTGTTAACATTTATTTTCTTTTGAGTATGTGCAAGGGATATTTTAAATCCTGAATTAAAATTTTTTAATTCCCTTAAGTAAATGAAACTATGGCTCTAACAGAGCAGTGGGGTTGTCTAAAAATCTACTCCTATATTGTTCCTATGAGCCTTTGATATGTTAGTAAGATACATAGAAATATATTAACTTATTGTATTTGAATACTTCATAGTTCATACACTCCTTTTTACATACATATTTCTTACTAAATTTTAAGTAAAATAAACTAAAATGAGTATGAATTTATGCAGTCCAGTGCAATTAACAGCATAAAGTTGGCTGAACCCTTGTCTGACTTCCCAACAGTCACATTTCTGGCGTAACTGTCAGGAGAGAACACACGGTTCCTAGTGGCCTAAGCTAGTAACACTATGAATGTTTCCACAGAATAACTCAAAGAGAAGACTGCCACCTACCGAAATCCTATTATTTTCTGGTACAATTATTTTTCTTGGAAAATGTGGGCTTTTAAACCAAGTAGAAACAAAATGTTCTTCACACCAGTGAATCAGCTTGAAATATATACTAAAGGTATAATGTGATTTGAAAAGTAATTTAGTACCAGACTTTTAGGAACTACCAGGGATAAAACATAAGGGAACAAAAAATTAGGACTTCATAAAATTCGTTAATAATCAAAAGACATACCTTGTAAGAAGACCACAGCGGCATTTCTGTGATCACTAGGCATGACCCTGTGCTAATGCCTGGCTGACTAATGATTAATGCAGGTACATTTCCTGAAAGTACGAAGAATGTCTCCATGATCCAAAAACAAACTATCCTACTCCCAGCTCTCCTAAAGTCATTATGAGAAATTATGCACGTGTAATTTCAAAGACATATTCTGAAATTAATAATTGCTTTTATTTCGGTCAAGTTTCCAAGTTTAGTGTTCATTTAACAACTTTTTCAACTGACAGGGCCAATAGTTTAAATCTCAGAAATCTGAGTGCTAGACAGAATTGTCAGGACAGCTGAGACTTGGACATGAGAACTTAAGAGTATTCCCTACTGATGCCTTTAATTACTCCCATATAATTTGCTTTTTTATGTATTTCCACCAAAAATTTTTTAAATATACTAACATAAGGCTAAGAAAATTCAAGATTATTGCTTTTCATTATTTCCACTGCAACACAATTAACATTTTACAGTTTTAGAAAATATCAAAAATTAAAGACACGAAAATTAGTTCAACTAAAATGCATTAAGAATGGACTTACCGAGTACAAGAAATATCCACTAAAGCCAATATTGTCCATTGAAATATCCAGTAAAATAATCAGAAAACTATGGAGTGGAAACAAAAAATATATTAACTTTATTTGTATATTTATTTATATTTATTTTTATATTTATTTATTTGAAAACTGTTGAATCAGCCTGTTCAGAAAGATTTATCTCAATCTTAACACTTAAAAATATCATACATAAAAAAAAGGACATGGAGAAAAACATCTTGTGAGAGTAAATTTATAAAAATATTTAGAAACAAAATAATGTTCAAAGGAGTCCAAAAAGGGTAACTTCGCCATATATCTGAATCCAACACTTCTCACTAAAGAGCTCATGTCAGCTCTTTTTTCATAATCTCTCAAAGCCATAACTACCATTCCATTCGCACTACAGCAACCTGCTGCTCTAGATATTAACACCAAAGGCCACATTAGTTTAATCTTATCAGACAGGGATGTTCTGCTGACCTCCAAAAAGAAGAGCTTGACCTTCTGTATCCCCCACTGTTAATCACTGTCAAGAATACTAGGCACATAAAGACCCCCCAATTCATTAGAGTCTTTTTATTTTCAAACGAGATGCTCCAGTGTTCAGTTCCCAACAGTGGGAGCTAAAACAGCTAAATGAACCTTGAAGTGGCATTTCAATAGTTCCTATTAGCAGCCAGCCACAGTAAGCAGTCCAGTATTCCCTGAGAATTAAGAATATGAACAGGCAAATGGAAGGCAGGGTTTGGTGATGTTGCACAGAGGTATATTTTCCTTGACATGATTTTCTAGATGCAATTTATTATTTTAAAAGCTTTTAAAGTCAATTTAGTTTGCTTCAGAGTTTACTTCACTTAACTTTTCCAAGCTCCAAAATCATTATTTTTTAGAGTTTGATATAACTCCAACTCCAAAACCACTAAAAAGAAATTTATTTTATTTGCTGTGGTCCACTGACCAATTCCAAACTGAATCTGATTTAAATAAAATTACTTGGGTAAATGCAAATTTGAACTCAAATATGCACCTATTTTATAGGTAATCTCCAATCGTATAGGTAATTATTTCCAACAATTTATTAGTAATTTCAGTAAAGACTGAGAGGCCCTAACCATGGTAATAACCAGAACACTTAGACTGCAAACAGTACCACTACAGAGGAACCAAGAAACAAAGACATTTTAAAAATATGATATGTTTTTTTCTTCAATGGCTTTAAAGTATTTTCATGAGACGTTTCTGCAATAAATAAACTGTGTTCTAAAATCCAGGCTTAGAGCTGTAGAAATTTCAGGTACCAGTAAAGACACAAGACCAACTTAATGTTACTTTTTAAAAATAAAACTATAGCTTCTAAATTAAGAATGCATAAAGTTATCAATACCAAATGATAATTAGAAGAAATGCTTTTCATATAGCTTTTAGAAGTGATAAAGAGAAAGGAACAGAAAGTAAAAGCAATATATTTAACCTAATTTTTTAAAACATTTACTATATATTACTTAAGAGGAAAACAGAAAATTAAGAACAATGTCATGCTTAATCAAAAATACTTACCAATCTATTCTTTAAGTTACCTTCACCTTGAAATCAGACTCACTCACAAAAAAGTATGAGTCTATGGCACTCACCCTGAATTATCAAAAATTGTTAAAAATACTAGTATCATCAGGCTAAGAAAAGCCATTATTATTGCTTTTTATAATTACACTGATTGATCAATCATAAGCAACAAAACACAACTTCAGAAAATTTAATAAAATTTTCCTAATTTTAATGTATTAACGGTGTGGCTGGGTGCCCGGCTGCATTGGCAGGTGGCAGACAGGAGACAGGCTTGTCTACACCCAGGGCTCTGCCCGTAGATCCTGGATGGTTGATGGTCTGATATAGAAAAAGACTGGGTCCCCTGGGATAAACCCAGAGCCTAGCAAGCTACCTGTGTATATTTGATGTGCCCAAAACAGTAACAATAATGGACCTCATTCCCAACGAATAGAGATGTTACTAACACCCGCTGGAGCAAATCGATGAACAATGGGGAAGACAACTGATACAAGTGAAGTGAACACCAGCATTGTGCTATATTATTTTTCTAAAACTTGCTTATTTTTATTAAAATACATTTTAAAGAAATAAAAATGTCAAAACTTGGGCAGAATAGTCTCAGAACTCGGGGCTAAAAGTATTTACAGTCTGTGTGTGGTGCACGGCACTCAGAGCATTATGGAAAAGCGCGAGCAGGGAGACTTATAAGCTACTAACTATCGAATAAAGGAACTGACCGGCTCGGGGAAACAATCTTCCTTTCACCCCGAACTTCCAGGAGAATGTGGGACTCCGAACGGGAATAGAAGACAAAGTGCGTGTGGCGCAGGCGCCACCTCCAGGACCACTCTGGATTCACATCCACCTAGACTTTGATCCCCAATCAAACCGTGACCCTAGCAAGTTACCGGCATCCTTGGTTTCATCATGGATAGACAGTATGGATTACCACGCTGTCCTTCGCACAGCGAGGGCCATAGGAACTCAGCATTCAAATCATGTACAGGCGCATAATCCAAAGCATTTTAATAGCGGTTGTCTCAATAATTCTGGATTCTACTGACTCTTGATTTTATTCCTTCCATTGAAGTCAGATGCAATAAATGTGCTTTGTAGATAGAAAGTGCTTTAGTAAGTGTATAACTCCACTGCAACGTGGAAGTGACCTTTGTAGAAGGCTCATTTAGTCGGCCGGATGCGGTAACACTCACACTCTGATAGTGCTCACCGCTGCCACGCTCCCCCAGACTGCTCGCGAGGCCAGGGGTGCCGGAGCGAACACGGCAAGCGCTGACTACCGTCTCTACCTCCCGATCCCACATGCTTAGTCTTCATCACTCTCCTAGGCCGTACATAAAGAAAGCCAGGGGGAAGGACTATGCAAAATATCTGAAAGATGCAGTTAAAGGACAAAAAATAGAGCGATGAGGGAAATGTATTAACAATTTTATTGTCTGTGTGAGTTACAGAAATCTGAGTACTATGAAAGTTTCTGAGATGGGGGAAGAAAGGAAACTTTTTGTGCCTTTCTACAGTATGACCTAATATGTAGGTCTCCTACATATTATCTTAGAAATAAAAAGTAAACACAGATTTCCAAGGGAAGAGAAATAAGAAACGGCTTAGAAGGAATAATTTTGGGGTTGAGGGGCGGGCTGAGCTCTGATAGTCATCTGACTGCTGAAGCCTTACTTCTGAGTTCAAGTTAGAAAAAACGGGAAGATACTTAAGTCCATGGCAACTTACTAATAGAAACGGTCACGTTTAGGCATGCTACAGCTTTTACTGGGCATCTACACTTTTTGTGGCAACTGTATAAAAGTGTATTATTTCTCTATCTTACCAACATCTTCAATAGCCGTATTATCAGCCTATTACAATGAAACGAATGCTTATAGTACAATTTAAAAACTTAGTTAGAACACAGGTATAATACAGTTACATTACGGTTTGACATTGGGCTTTGCATGGTCTCCTGAGTAATGCCAGGGGAGACCATCCGAGTCCCGGGCAGGGGCTGTCCCAAGTACCACGGCTATAGCCCCAGTTGACCCCACACACAAACAGTAATTTTATAAAAATCAGATCAAACTCAAGTTTTTTCTAATGATAAATAAAGCTCTTCTCCTAGTTAACTCGTATGATAAAGTATAAAATGTTCACATCCCAGAAGTCACGATTATAGAACAGCTTTAAAAATAATTCCATAAAGATGCATACCAGTATTTATGAAACATTAAGGAAGGCCATACATTTACATTTCAGATGCAAGCAATGGAGACACTCACCCTAACAATGAGGATCCATTTGATCAGGGACAGGCCGAACCCACAGATAGCACCGTAGCGCCCGGCGATGGTGTTGGTGATGCAGAAGGACAGGCAAAACCCGAGCCAGTTGAAGATGAATGCCACTGAAAGAAGAGCAACAGGTCTTTAAAGAGCAGCGCCAGGAACAAAGTGAGAAACAGAAGACGAACAGTGTTTTTGGTGTGACAGAAACAGACGGTCTAATCAAATATTCTTTCAATTACAGTTACAGTCTGCAAATACATGAGCTACTTACTATATACATTAACACATGAATACGCTTGGTTTCAGCTTGGTCAATAGTCATGAACTCAACTTCCTAAAGCTTTTGAACTATGGGTGAAACTGCTTTTTTTTGTTGTTGTTTGTTTTTGCTTTTAGGTCACACCCAGTGGCGCTCAGGGGTTACTCCTGGCTCTGCACTCAGGAATTACTCCTGGCGTGCTCGGGGACCATATGGGATGCCGGGATCGAACCGGCCAGCACAGGCCGGCGCGGCAAGGCAAAAACGCCCTACCTGCTGGGCCATCCGCTCCGCCCCGAAACTGCATTTTTTAACCAACAAATAAAACAGATCCCAATAAAGCTTTCATAAAATCCCACTACAGAAGTTCAGCCCTAAGCAGTCAACCAAACCAACTTTAAAGAGAGAGAGAGAATATTAAAGAAGAGTCAAATGAATTAACGAACAGAGTTCCCTAGCAGGAGTCATTCACCAGCCCTTTCTGCTTACCCAGGAAACGTGGTTTTCGTCTACCCAGGAACCCTGCACCCCATGCCGACCTGCACCTTTATTTCAGGGAAGGCTGAATCCAATCCTTAGCTCCCCCAAAATGGATCCTTGTAGTGTGTGTGTGTGTGTGTGTGTGTGTGTGTGTGTGTGTGGGGGTAAGAGGAGGAATCAGAGAATTCAGCTATTTTTACAGTACAGGGATTAAGCCAAGAGCCTCACACATGGTGAGAGCAAGTGCACTACCATGGAACCACATCCCCAGACCCACTTTCCTTTTAAATAGTACTTCTAAAAACATCATTTGCGTGGATCAGGAGGTCCAACCAAAAGTGGAAATTACCGCAAACATGTGGGAGTCGGAGGTTAGTAAGACAGAGAAGGGAACATGTGTGAATAAATGTCGAAGGGGCTAATACCAACCTAGAACTGAGCATTAAATGAAAATACAGGCAAAAAGTTACACATGATGGCCTCTAAGTGTATGTAGTGCAACCCAAAATGTGTAAGAGAAGGAAAAGAGAGAGAGAGGGAGAGAGAAAAGAGATAAAGAACCTGCCACTTAGGCAGGCTATGGGAGGGGGAGGGAACTGGGGACATTGGTGGTGGGAAATGGGCACTGGTGGAGGGCGGTACTGGAACACTATGTGACGAAACCTCCAAACATGAACAACATTGTAATTGTATATCTCACAGTGGTGTAATAAAATATTTAATAAAAAAAATTTTTTAAATCCATTTGGTTCAAAAAAAAAGCAAGGAGCGAAGATGGAATCTGGATTAAATGAGAGTTACTCATTTAATCATTTTGAAGTGTTAAGGATACGAAAGTGTGTACTGTGCAACAGTAAACACTTTTGGGAAAAAAGGAATGGGTTTGGGCCTAACAGAACCGTGGGGGCGGTTCTGCTATGAACGTTGCGGGTTAAACACTGCTCCAAGCAGGAAAGACCACCAGGAAGCACAGGCTCTGACGTGCCCGGTCCTCTCATCCTTCATTTCCTCTTTGGTGAAACAATCTCCTACTTGAAAACAGTTAAGAATTTGGTGCTCTTTGTAGCTGAAACCAACCTGAAACAGGCCCCTGAGATTGTACTATGACTAAGGAATAAGAATGATCAAATATCAATAGTCATCATAATAAAGCGCCTACAAAATTAATTTTAGTCTAGTTTTTTGTCCTATACTGAGTCCAGGAAATAGAATCCTGAATAACTTTAACCAGTTCTCAGGAGAACAAGGAAAACTGCCTAAAGTAATTAACATTTTCCCAGAATTCTGAAGACCAGCAGGAAATAATTTAGATGAACTACCCCCTCTCTGAACCTGCCCCTTGAAGTGTTGCAGGTGTGGCTGCAGTGCCCAGCTGCGTCGGCAGGTGGCTAGACAGGAGACAGGTTTGTCTAACCCAGGGCTCTGCCCGGAGATCCTGGATGGTTGATGGTCTGACATAGAAAAAGACTGGGCCCCCTGGGATGAACCCAGAGCCACGGAGAGCCTGGCAAGCTACCCATGATGTATTCTATATGCCAAAAACAGTAAGAATAGTGGACCTCATTCCCGAGATTAAACAAAACAAGTTTTTTTTTAAAAAATTTATTATACCACCGTGAGATATACAATTACAAAGACCTTCATGTTTGGGTTTCGGCCATACAGTGTTCCAGCACCCATCCCTCCACCAGTGCCCATTTCCCACCACCAATGTCTCCGATTCCCTCCCGCTTCCCTGGCCTGCCTCTATGGTTCTTTATCTCTTTTCTTTCTCTCTTCTCCTTTCTCCCTTCCTTCTCTTACATATTGACCACACTGATTTTAATCCCCATTTAAAATAAATAACTTTTCATTCAATAACCATAAAAATTCCCAACTGTGTTGTCACATGTTTCAGTCACAAAAGCTGAGCTACGCTGCTCTCAGCCCTGAACACAGCCGAGAACACAGCACTGCGCACCTTCCTTTATGCTAGTACGTCGTTAACATATTATTTTGTAAGCCCATTGCACTGTTAAAAATAGGAATCACTGATGAAGAAAATAAAAAAGAAAACAGCAAAATATTCCAAAAGTGCATTTTTACTTTTAAGTATGTTTAGCTTTGGAGAAAAAGAGTTCAGTGTTACCTAATTTCTTCAAAATCATCTGATTATGTATTTATTATGCATCTATTATGTATTCACCAATGTCAGAAATAAGATTTAAGAAAGATAAAAATTATCTCTGCTTCACATCCTACTTGCTCTGCTATGGACTCAAACCATCCCTTGAAATAAACTGACTGCAAGCCTGGAGCGACAGCACAGCAGGGAGGGCGCTTTTGTCTTGCATGCAAGACCCGGGTTCGATCCTGCCATCCCATAGGGTCCCCAGAGCACCGCCAGGAGTGACTCCTGAGTGCAGAGCCAGGAGCTGAAACCCTGGGCAGCATGAGCCCAAACCAAAAAAAAAAAAAAAGAAAAAGAAACAGATAAAGTCATCATTTGAAACCAACTCTCACAGAAAAGCAGTGTGTCACAGCCACTGGGCAACATGTAGGACAAGGACCGCTGGAGGTCATTCCCGGTCACAGACACTGAGTGTGGCCCCAATCCATTAAGTTCAGCAGCCTTCAGGAAATGGGCTAAAGCTACAGCGGAGGGAAGTGGTCAAAAATGAGCAAAGGTGGGGCGAAGGAAGAGGGAAAGTAAAGTGTAATGAAAGAGACCCCATAGTCCTGGGCACCACTGGGTTTTTGTGTTTGACTGTCTCGCCTCGGCAGGCAGGTAGGTGACCAAGTTTACCGTTGCTGAGGAGAAGGGACACTGGAGAAGAGAACAGGGCTTATGTGCCTGAAACCTAGCCAGTCATGGATAACTTTTGTCATTGATAGGTAACTACCTAAAATTAAATGAAAAGAAACCAAGACTGAGCCCTTATGAATAGAAACACGCAGAGAAGTAAGAGCACTCTCGAGGCACCGTAGACCGTGGGGAGGCTGAGGAGGGTAAAGACTCAGACAACGTTAGGCAGGAAGTCTCACATCAAAAACTACATTTTCCACAAAACCACAGTTTCCGATTTCCTGTGTAAAAACATTGAAAACAATGACTTTCATCTTTAACCACTGAATGTGTAGTTTGTAAAGACAACTTGAGCAAACCAACACGTAGCTAATACCACCAATTTTAGTAGTTAAGTTGAGATTTACTTCCTGAGTTTCTCCGCCTATAAGAAATAAAACTGCAAAGGCCTTAAATGTACAGAAAGAGCAGAACTCCACCCCACGATTATTTTTTTTTTGCTGGGGTGGGTCCTTTGGGCCATGCCCAGCTTAGTGCCCAGGGTTACTACTCCTGGCTTTGTGCTCAGGGCCTCTGGGGGGCGAGGGACCATTGTGGTGCCGGATTGAGGCCTGGACAGCAACATGCAAGCAAGAGACCAGCCTCTGTTCCATAGCTCTATAAATAAGGCCCAACACATTTTTTAAGTACTAACGCAGAGTCAAAGTTATTTCCACAGACTATTAATTGTACTAATAAGCCATATTTTAATTACTAGTTTTCTACTGACAAATAGAAAAAGATCTTTCTATTCTCTGAAAAAAAATAAAATCTGTTAAAAATAAGACCCGAGGGACTTGACACACACTGCCAGGGAAGGTTGTACTGGCTCAGCTATTTGGAAAGACAAAACCGGGTTTGGCTTCCATGCGACCAGCAATTCCATTCCTGGGAGGTTACAACAAATATCACAGAGATTCAACTGTAGCTTTATTTGTACACTTTTCACAAACCTAAAAATATGGTTATATAAACCACATTAGATAAAATCGAGTTCTGAAGCTCAAAAATAAACAGAATAGAATGTGCTGACAACAGCTACTAGAACTGGGAACGTGGAAAGTATTAACACGTTGCAATTTACAGAATAGCCACTAGATGGCAAAATCACAAACAAATCTATACTTCCAAGGAAGTTCAAGCACCAGCCTACTGGGAAAATGAAGTCATGAAAATCTATAATTTTACTTTTATAATACTGGTGTAATATTTGTATATATAAGTTTCACCAAGAGGCAAGACTGATGGGGGGAGGAGGAACCTAGGGACACTGGTGGCTGGAATACAATATGCCTTAAACTAAACTGGGGGCCAGAGAGATAGCACAGCTGGGTAGGGCATTTGCCTTGATATGGGCCAACCAGGTTTTATCTGGCATCCCATGTGGGTCCCCTGAGCAACCAGAGTAATTCCTGAGACAGAGCCCGAGTAACCCCTGAGCATTGCCAGGTGTGACCCAAAAAGCAAAAAAACAGAAATACAAAATAAAGTGAGACGGGGCCGGAGGCGGTAGCCCAGCGGGCAGGGGCGTTTGCCTTGCATGTGGCCGGCCCATGCAGGCCTGGGTTCGATCCCTGGCATCCTGTAGTCCCCCTGAGCACTGCCAGGGGTAATTCCTGAGTGCAAACCGGAGAAGCCCCCTGAGCATTGCCGGGTGTGACCCAAAAAGAAAAAAAGAGAAGCGTGGACAGGAAGGGTATATTTGGCCAGGAGTAGACAGATATTCCCGATTTCCAGTGTACAGAGAAATAAATGAAAAACTTTAAAAAAAAAAAAAAACTCAACAGGATAACTTTGTACATCACATGTCTAAATCAAACATAATTTAGATTAAATATCATTTAGTAAAATGTCAGATACTTTTATATTAAACAAACATATTTCTATTCAATGGTTTACATCACCAATGGGCAAAAATTCAACCATGTATCTCAGTTACCATGAATTTACAATTATATCCCTGAAGCGTTTAAAAATCTAAGAAAAACTGAGACAAAAAGATGAAAGAGTTAAATGAAATACAGTAAAGACAAATGATTAAGATGAGTCAGTAATCAGACGGTATCAGTACATGTTTTATTTTTAACAGGTACTTATATAATACAAATAAATAGCACAATGTATTGTTCCTTCCTGTCCAACTAAGATGTAACAGATAATGTTAAATTATCTTTTACATGATTCTTTCTGTAAATAAAATTTGGGAAGTTGGGGAGGCAAAAGAGATATAACACAATGGAAGTCTTTTCCATGCATGCAGCGATATGGGTTTAGTCCACGAATCCCCATATGGTCTCGAGCACTGCCGGAGTAACTTCTGAGTGCAGAGTCAGAAAGTAACCTCAGGCATCGCTGGGTCTGACCCTAAAGCAGCATGATGATAGATAGATGGATGGATAAGAGAGATAGAGATAGAGAGGTAAGTAAGGTAGGTGGATGGATGGATGGATGAGTGGATGGATGGATGGATGGATGGATGGATGGATGGATGGATGGATGGATGGATGGATGAAAAAAAAAAAAAAAAAAAAAAAAAAAAAAAAAAAAAATTAGATGGATGGATGGATGGACAAGAAGACAGACAGACAGATAGATGATAGAAGAGGCGAGAGAGCAGAGAGAGACAGGAAATTGTTCTTCTTGTGAAGAATTTGTTTCTGCGGTTTTGCTGGGTGTGTGGGAGGAGTGTCGCACCCAGACCCGCTGGGTTTCTCACCCAGTGCTGGGATAAACTTCCGGTGCCAAGGGCTCACGCCTGGAGCCTCCTGCAGACCAGAGTGTGAGCACAGCCTGCTGACTATCTCGCCAGAGGCCGAGTATTGTTGTAAATAGAGAAAGCGGTTGCTTGGGTGAACTACTGAAGCTGAAAGAGGAAAACCGAGATCCATCAGACAACAACAGCACTGGACTAACACCCACTAGAGTAAGCTGCGCCATCTCGCGGCTCGTGCTTTCTCCTACAGGCACCGAGCAGATGGCTTACAAGGGCTGGAGCCTTGCTTTGCCGTGGGGAGTCCCGACTTTGGTGCTCTATATGACAAGGTCCCGACACAGTTCCCCGAGCACTAAGTTAGGAGCAGCACCCGGGCACCACCCAGGTCTGACTCGAGAGTCACAAAGGATTTTAAAATTACAAATGCATTCATTTCCTTTTTATTGGACTTAACATCACTAGTAACCGAGGAAGGTAAATTTCATATACTCTCTCGTTAGATGTTACCATTAATGAATATAACGGACAATTAAACCCATCCATTTTTAAGTGACTATCCACTTTCATTCTTCAGCGGATTCACGCTTCAGAAATAATAAAAAAAAAACTTCAAGCCGGAGAAAATGTAAGGTGAATTTACAGATTCAACTCAAGAATATGTGTGCTCTAGGCTATTTTAGAGGCTGGATGTCACCCTTCCCAGCTGTGTGTTCATCCATCTAGAAACTGAAGTAGTGGGAAGCGGTCGCTGCTTCCAGACACGACCTGGATTATCTTTACTCTTTAATGTCA
>JAJIBD010029280.1:0-15064 GCA_021461705.1 Cryptotis parvus
GAATCATCACACCCAGTCACAGGCAAGTCTGACTACCACAGGCCTCTTCCTCTGGAGTGAGGGGCTCATAAAACGTAAATTTTAGGAGGAGCCATTCTGTGATGCAGCCAGCACTCAATGGATAGTAGATAAATGGCAGTTGGGAGGCACCACCCCAGTTTCTAATAAGTAAATGACCCTTCATGGTGGCACGCTTGAATGGTGGAAACGGTTTGAGCACCATCTAGTAGCGGCTTCCCACTCTTGACAGAGGGATGGGGACAGGAGAGCAAATAAGGAAGGAAACAGCAGGACTGGGAAAGGGCAGCTCTCTTTGAGTTTGCTATCCAAGGGAAAGGGAACTTGAGGAAGTGGGAAGCTCTCACCAGCTGAGGACCTTTGTAAGTAAGATTCTATCTCAGGCATCAAAGCTGAGAATGGAAGGTGAGTGCTACTGGGAGTGAGAGCCTAGTCCCACAAATGAGGGTGGCCTGTATGATGAGGATTGTTACTCTTTCACTCACTGCTCATCAATTTACTAGTCATTATTTAAGATTGGCAAAAAAATTGTCAAATCTTAAACAAACAAGTTTTTTAAGGCTCTGCATAGCTCTGCTTTAATACGATTTACAGAAAAAATGTTATGATTCCTAACTGATAGTCAGGGACATGTGAACCCATGCTGAGTTCAGGTCACCTGGGACGATAGTTCAATGTCAGGAGACTTTTGAATGCTTAAATGCAGGTAGTTCTCTGTAGGAACTGAATCTGGGTCGCACATGCTAGGTATATTTGTTATCCTCTGTTCTCTCCTGCCCCTAAATGAACAATTTCTGGAATCAATGATATCTTTGTTCTAAAAGTCACATTAATCTATGAAAAGGGGAGAGCCCTTGAAACTCATTATATTTGTAGCATTTCCCTGATTTCATATTCCTAGTTGATTCTAGCCAAGGGAATCTTTCTTCTAGTATTTGTTTTCCTCTGCATTTGTACTCCTGATCCCCCTAGATTAAAAAAACATATCAGCCTTTTACCCCAGGGGTAGTATTGATTGTTCCAATATAAGCAACCTTTTCACAGTTCCTTGAAATCCCCAGAGAAAAGTATCCATCCCTCTCAATGGGGGCAAGACCCTACTATTCTCTCAATTTGAGTCTGCACTTGAGGCTGCCTGGAACAGCCAGGGAGCTGGCGCACTGACCCATTCCTTTTGGCACTGCTAGCAAATGATGAAGTAATACTGCAACTTGAGAATTTGAAATGATGAACACAACTTAGCCCCAAAGGTTGAGATGAGACCAGAGTTCACTCCTCATTTCTCTCTAATTCATCAGCAAGCATCAATAAAAGGCACTACTTGTTTCCTTGTCATCTGTGTGGAATGTATATACTTGAAAGTGGGTGAGAACTGTTACCAAAAGTCTTTGAAATTTTAATGTTAGTTTGAGATGAACAGATACACTTTTCTTAAATTGCTTACCACTATGTCCCCAACGTTTAAAACAATGTAGGTGCTACAAGGAATATTTGTTTAGTGATTTAAATTGACTGATTTTGATACTCCCCTTGAGAATAAAACAAGCTGTAAGTGCGTAGGGTTTGAAATACTTGTTGAGTTTGGGACGTTTCATTGTTGCTGTCTTTTGTGGTCAGTTAATTGCAGCTTATTATGGTTATGTCGCTATTATAGGTAGATGAAGTTGATATTAGCTTCAGTCTGCAAGAGAGTTTCCAAAGATAGAACACCAAAATGGATTTGGTCTTTCATAGTTTGCATTGGGTGAAAATGAGAGTGTCTAGGCAAAGATTGTGCACTTTATCAACTGCACATTCAAGGTTTGTCTCATTCTTAATTGCATCCTGGCCAATAGAGAACCAATGAGGGTCAACATTGTGGGTTTTATGTGACTTGTTCATTTACTTGAAGTCATTACTCAACCACGGGTCTAGAATGTATCACTGTATCATTTTGTATCACCTCAGGTCTAGAGCTTGACTAGGTTGAATATTTTTTTTTAGACAGGATTCAAATAATGTTATTGATATGATTATTAGGCTAAATAGACAGCCCTCACAACACTCCCATCTCTGTTGTGACTGAATGGTTCTTTTCCAGGATCCTGATCTTGGTATACCCCATCCAATACATCTGGGATTAGAGCTTTGTTTACCCCAGGCACCTTTCAGAGCAATGAGCCTCTGAGTTTTTGAAGGAGGAAAAACAATCATTTCTCCCTCCATTATAACCTTCACAGTCAGAGAACCAGATACTTACTACCTAAACTTACTTCCAGCTTCAACACTGCCTTCCAGAGATTGCCTGAAAACCTGCCCTCTAACCCTAAACTGTTACCATTCTCATTCAAAGAGGCATTCTAGAGTACTGCAGGGCCACCATGGCCCTATTAGCGTTCTCTTGTTAGCAAACATGTTTCTCTGGCCCCTGATTAAGAGACCGACAGTTTTCAAAGAAACCACAAGTACCCCACAGTGGGTATCAGTTGTTCACACCCCTCTACCTCATGATCCTCAACACTTACTCCCTTAAATAGGGAAAATCATTCCTCACTACACTTGCAAGAAGCCTTCAGATACTCCCACACCCAGTGCCTTAGGATTCAAAGGTCCCCAGGGGTTCACCAAGTTTGACTCAAAGCAGTGAAAAAAGGCTTTCCGCACATGGTTTTGAGTAGCAGAAGTTACTCTGTGTCCAAAGAGATGTTCCTGTTATTGGGTCCAAATGTAAGACCCTACCCTTATCCCAGGCTCTGGGAAACTGTGGAATAAGGCTTCCAGGCCCAAACCAAAGTCTTAATGGAGGACTGGGAGCGCCTAAATACAGATGAATCCAATATGTCCTGGCAGAAGAAGCCAGGAGCAGAGCAAATAGAAGGAAACAGCAATAAGGAAGTAGAGAGGAGACCAGATGCCAAATAAAGAAGAACTTCCTTTCTCTGATTACTCTTGGAGGCAGAAGTGTGACTCTACCTAATTCTGCAGGTCATAGCCTCGCTAACAACTCATTTTGACAAGTCACAGTTTCTGTTTCAGAAATTTTACATAACCATTATTGAGAGCTTACTTTGTGTGGGATAAAGTCTCAAGAACTTGACTTGATTAATCTTTTAATCCATAATAACAACTCATTAGAAGTTCTTAATCTTCAGTGTTTTTCTATGGAAGAAACAGCTGAGTTATAACTTAAGTATACTTAAAATCACTATTTTAATCCTTTGGTTCATGATCTTATCTAAATACTCAGCCAGTCGTGTGTCTTTACTGAATTTCTAACCCCTGCACACAGAGTCCAGAAGAGGGGGACCCACATATTAGGGAGACCTTTTTGTCTCTGTGGTTTCCTAACTTTATTAAGAGATCTAATCTCAACACAGATAAAAAGAAATCATTACTCTTGAACCTAGTATTATTGGATCAGATCTAAATGCTGAAAAGTCAATATATCTCTGTTTTCAAATTCCACCTCACAAACTCTCTTCCTTAGTACTGCAATAGCCCTTAAGAGTTTCTCCTACTTTTCAGACCACACTAGAGATTTAGTAGAGAAAGAGAATCAAAGAATGAATGTGGCCAGGACTTTCTCCCTACAAAACTCTCAATGACTTTTTAATCACACCCAATGATAACCAGAACTCTTACCAGGTGTGACTCAAGTCAGAATCGTCCTTGGTTGTCCACCCATACACCTTCTCACTATACCCCTCTTACTCTTACTAACTCCACTCCATACCGCCAAGGCCTCTAACTTCAATACTGCCTGATTGTCCAATATGAGGAATAAACCTCACTGGAAGCCTTTTTCTGCTCTCTTCATATAATTTTTTAGTTGAATCACCATGAGATAGATCATCACAAAAGCTCTCCATGGTCGGTTTCAGTCATGCAATGTTCCAACATCCATCCCTGCACCAGCATTTCCCATGTCCCCAGTTTCCTCCCACCACTCCCTGGTCACCATCCTCCCTCCTACTTTCTATGGAAAGCACCTCTTGCCTCTCTCTCTTTCCTCTCTCTCAATTTCTCTCTCCTTTTATGCATTATAGTTTGCAATACAGGTACTAAGAGGGGTCATCAATGTTTGTTATTTTTTATCATGAAGGTACAGCTGGAAAGAATAATTTTACTAAGTGATGACTTTGGGACATGGATGACTTCTGGGACTTCCAGAAATACAGGAAGGTGGGAGGGGGAAGTAGCCCATCCTGGGATCCCAAGAAAGCCTGAGATTTCAGTCATAAACCTGCATTCCCCAAATTTTCAGCATAATATCTCAGTGAGGTCTGTCCCTAGACAGTGGAGTCCAAAGGACATGGCAGTACCTTGGATTGGGACAAGTGGCTGCCTGGGCTCTTTGGGCAGGCAATGGGCAAACCTGTCCCCCCCAATGTCACCTCCAGTCTCAGCCTTATGTGTCCAAGATTAACTACAGCTTTTGATCTCTCTTTTGAGATTTACTTGTGGGACTTTGAAGCAAGGTTGATAAATGAGATTACACCGAGTCAGAGGTGATTTAAATCTAATATACCTAAGTTTTGGTAGTTTAATTTTTCAGAAAACTTGTCCTGGAGTTGTTGCAGTACTGATCAGAGGCACAGTAGCAATTTGGGGGTATCAGGGTGCAGCCATCAGATTGTTGATGCATTCTCCTACAGGTCTGAGGCCACCTGTTGGCATCAACACACTCTCTAGCCCCAGAAGCACAGACAACAGCAGCCCCAGCAGGGACCAGGACCAGACCAGGGCTGTACCATTTGTGTCTCTGCACCTGGTGGCCAGACACCAGTCCAACAGACCCTGACCAAGGAACACCTCCCCACAACACACAATACACATTTGCTTTTGGTCATGCTCAGTAAATTTCAGGGTTACTCCTGCTTCTCACACCTAATCATTCTTGAACTATATGGGGACACAGAGGATAGAACCCAGGTCAACCGCATGCAAGGCAAACGCCCCACCTACTGTGTACTATCGTCCGATCCCAGAAGAAACTTTTTTAAGAAAACAAAACTACCCTTATTTATGCCTCACCAAAAACTCTATCAAAATTATATAAAACTCCTAAAAATCAATGAAATGCGGTAACTCAATAGTCGAGCAAAATATGCCATAGATGGTGTAGATGTTATATACAATAAAAAATGTGAGCATAAAAGACATGTCCGAGAGTATTGAAAATGGCTATTAAACAAACATACATTCCGAAAGAATACAGTATCATACATGACCACATATATGAAGAATGAATTAGCTACACTTGAGTATGATTGGGAGTAAATCTTACAAACATATTTTAAATTTTATTACCACTGAGATATACAATTGCTGTGCTCTTCATGATTGAGTCTCAGTCACACAGTGTTCCAGCCCACCCAACCCTACACCACCTTCCCAATATCCCTAAATTCCTTCCTCGTCTCTAACCTGCCTCTATGGCATGTAAAGAATAAACTTTATTTATGGAAAGTTGAGATAAGAAAGGTTGATATAAGCCTTCAGGCCATACTAGATTATGATTTGTGAGTTTATGGAAAAAGTCCATGGGTGACTTAAAAAGTCTAGCCTAGATTGACAATAAAATTTTTTAAATTATCTTTGCAACAGTATTTGCACTGGAACATAGAAGATGATTTTTAATAGAGATTTTCACTCAGAGTGAGGCCTGGGGAACCAGAGTGCTCACTGAGTTTTTGGAAATGAGTATTTGAGCTGGATCAATAGTACAGTAGGTAGAGATTTGCTTGTATATGACTAGTTGCTTGGCACCCCCTTATATACCTCAAGCTCCCACTGGCGGATCTGGAAGAACTAAGGCAGCTCTGAGTACCACCTGCAGAGACCAAAAAAAAAGAAGAAGAAATGGTTTCTTGGAGTGGAGAGATAGTACAGTGGGAAAGGTGCTCGCTTTATACACAGCTGACACAGGTTCAACCCTGCCACTTCAATGGTCCCCAAGTCCCATCAAGAGTGATGCCTAAATGTACCGGAGAAATCTTTGTGCACTACCATGTGTTGTCCTTCCAAAAAACAAACAAAAGAAATAGACACTTAATGAAAAAATTGCTCAAAAACTAATTCATTTTTAAGTATAAAGAATAAAATGCTATACATGATGTTCTTGTAAAGTCATTCCACTCAACAGAACAATTGAAATTTTTTATTTCATAAATTGAACTTTTTTCATGAAATTCATGTGTTTCATAAAACCACTGGTTTTCATTCAAACCAGAATATATACCACTGGAGTCCCAAGTCAAGATAAGAAGAGACTCGGTCTTTTTGATGAAACTTGGTATCTGTGTTTTCCCCAAGGGAAACAAAGACTGATACAACACCCCAGATCAATGTAACTGGAAAATTCAGACACATGTATTTGAGGTGAAAGAACTACCTTCATTTGTATCATATCATTGCCAGCAAATGTTTATTATTACCAGCAAATGGTTGTTATTATTATTATTACCATTATCATATCACACAATGGCATTATTTTTTGTCTTTGAAAAGATCCTTTCTGAAGACTTGTTCCTCAGCATTTTCCATGTTACCCTAGGACAATGATATACAGTCTGGCCCAACACCAAAATTATTGGCATGATCATATAGGAACAGTAGAATAGCATGGGATGAAAAAGTTTAACCACAGATCCCCAATATCTACTCTAATTTAATATTTGAAAGTTCTCAGATTAACCTAGTTTCTTCTGAAATTTGACATCAATGCCTTCTCTGCCTTCTCACTTATAGAATGGTTAATATTATATGAAAAAACAGACATAAAATAAGTCCATTAAAATAGAATTAGAGTTGTTCTGATAACAAAATGGCTTACTTTCTGCCTATACTTGGATCTTTGGGATTGACCAACAAGGATTTTATGAACTCCTGAGAAGTCAATAGGAAAGAGAGGCACCTCCACAAAGAAAGATGATTATTGACTTTGTAGAGGATAGAAGCAGTAACTAATTAGATATAGCCAAAGGCCAGCTTCCATCTTGTTGATTCTAATTAACTCTTGTTTAGCCTCTTACCTCATCTTCTCTTTCTGCCCATGAAACCTACTACTCTGTTGCCAAGAACTGTTCCCATAAAGCTAATGCCCCTTCTTAGGATTTATTTAAGCTCTTTACCTGAAATTGCATGTTCCAAAATTATTTAAGCCTCCAAATAGTGCTTGATTTCCTCTCTTCATTTTGACCTTAGGCTAATTCATGACAAAATCTCATCTCGGAAGCACTTGGATAACCGTAATTGAGAAAAGAGACAAGACTCAGCCTACCAAGAAATACCACCAACTCCGACCTTTCTTTTAACCCAGTACTGTGATCCTAAAGTCAGTGGTGTAGGATTTCAGTTCTTGAGTACGAAGAGAGTGGCACGCCCTTTGAGTAGCCAGTAAATGAACCAGCCTGGGAATACCACAGATTCAAAGGTGGAAGTCCTGCCATTCCTGGCGGCTGGTAGAAGATGAAAGGGTCTCACTGGCTGGGTATCACGGTATAGATCCATTATATTCCATTCTGGAGGGTAAAAAAGAGGGTCCGAGGGAGAAACATAATTGCCTCTAATTTTTCCATTTTTCTCAATTAATACTCTCCCTATTTAAGATCACGTCCTCCATTATTACAACTAACCAAAACTCTTCTCCATGTTATGGGATTAAGATTAGAGGTAGTAAATACTTTCGTACATTAAGAATCATTTAAATAATATGATTGAAAACATATATATGTAGGAATATGACCAAAAATTCAATATCTCCTTGCGAAAGTTGTCGTTTCGATTTCTTTTCTTCTGCTTTGTAAAAGAAATGTGAACTGGGGAACTAAAAAAATGAAGAAAACTCAAGTCAACAGAGAGTGACAAAAGTCCAGGAAGACCCCAAATTACATAATCTGTAATCTGCCTGAAGAAAAGCTGGGGAAAGAAAATCTTACAGATGCTTAATGATCTAAAAATGGCATTTGAAAAGAGGAGTAATAAGTCTTAATAAAGCCTAATGGCTTAAAAAGAAAGAATTTATTCAAATAGAAGTAAAGAAGCAAAAGAACATAGTAGTGCCACGGTACTATAATAAAAATAAATATTTTTTTAAAAAAGAACATAGTAGTAATGTATAATATAATATAGTCTCAGCAGCAGAAATGGATGAAGCTTTAAAGTCAAATCAGTGAACTTGAAGATATGTTATAGTGCTCCACCAGGATAGAAGAGGCAATAGAAAAAAGAGCAAGAAAAACAATGAAGATAATAGATATGATTAACGCTACCCAGAGGAAAAGCAATCTTAGAATGGTAGAAACTAAGGAGATTAAAGAGGGCAAGTGTGGCCAGAGCAATAGCACAGTGGGTAGGGTGTTTGCCTTGCACTAGCCAACTCCCCTTGTGGCCGACATCCCCAGCATCCCATATGATCCCCAGCACTGCCAGGAATAATTCCTGAGTGCAGAGCCAGGAGTAACCCTGAGCATTGCCCAGTGTGACCCAAAATGCAAAAAAAATAATACTAAGGGCAAGTGGAAAGACTGAAGAAACAATACTGAGTAATTTCTCCAATGAAGAGGCCACTTTGGGAAGTGGCCCAAAGAATGCCAAAGTAAACCAAAATCCCACCAACATCCACTGCAATCCAAAGCAAAAGAACCAAAGGTAGAAATAGATTCTGAAAACTGCAAGGGAAGAGTAAAACCTCATATACAAGAGAATAAACATAAAGATTCACAGTAGCAGCTTTCTTAATGGAACTCTACAAACAGAAAGAGAATAATGACATCAAAAAGTACTGAATAAAAAGAACTTTCTACGCAGAAAGGTTATTATTCAGAGTTGAATGATGGATAAAAAACATTCTCAGAAAAACAGTAGCTAAGGATATTCAAAGAACCTAAGTCAGCTCTTACAGGGATTGGGCATGGCTCTCAAAACACAAGACATAAATACATATCAAAAGAAACAGTGACCAAGAGATACAAAGACAGTCCACAGAATGGGAAAGAATATTCACCCAATAACCCATCTGATAAAGGGTACTATCCAGGATATATCAGGCAATTGGTAGAACTTGACAAGAAGAAAATAGTCAACCCCATTAAAAATGGAGAGAAGAAATGAACAATAGTAACTTCAACAAGGAAGAAATTAAATGGGCCAAAAGGCATGTGAATAATGCCCATCCTCATTAATCATCAGAGAGATGCAAATCAAAACAACAATGAGATATCTCACACCACAGAGACTGGCACATATCCAAAAGAGCAAGAACAACAAGTGCTGGTATTGGATGGGACTTCATCCACTCTTGGTGGAATGTATACTGATGCAGACTTTTCGGGAAAAACAATATGGACATTCCTCCAAAGACTAGAAATTGAGCTTCCGTTTGACCCAGCTATACCACTTTGGAATGTACCCTGAGACCAAAAAACACATGGTGAAAACAATTATTAACACTTTATGTTCATAGCAGCATCTGCTCACAATAAATAGCATCTGGAAGCAAACCAAAGTGCCCGAACAGATGACTGGATAAAGAAACTGTAGTATATCTACACAATGGAATGCTATGTTAGGAAAAACGAAGTTATAAAATTTTCCTATAAATGGATGGACATGGAGAGGATCATGCTGATGGTAAAATTAGCCAGAGGGAAAAAGGACAGATATAGAATGACCGTATTTATTTTGGTGGATAGTGGCACATATAGCATGATACCACTATCCAAGGCCAGAAACATGGATCAGAAAAATTTTGCTCAGTGGGTGCAAAACCTACTGCAAATGTGTGGGAGACAGAGAGGTTAGTAATACCTGTCCTTAGTAGAAAGGGAACAGAGTGTACTAATAATTATGGTAAATAATAATACCAGCATAGAACTGAGCATTGAAAGTAGGCAAAGGATACACACCAGAACCCTAAATGTATGGTATTGCAAGTCATGTAAGAGAAGGGGAGGGGAGGGCAAAGGGAGAGAGAGAGAGAGAGAGAGAGAGAGAGAGAGAGAGAGAGAGAGTAGTGAAAATTTCCGCCATAGACAAAGTCTGTGAGGGGGAATCAGGGGACATTGGTGGTGGGAAATGGGCACCAGCGGAGGGTGGGTGCTGGAACACTGTATGACTGAAACCCAAATATTAACACTTTTGTAACTGTATAAACTCACGGAAAAGTGTAATAAAAAAATTTAAAAAGAATTAAGTTATGTAGATATGTAGAAACAAGTTTCTTCATATCATTAATTTATCAATGGATTGAACTCTTCCAACAGCATAGAATGGCAAGATGGATCCAGAAACAAAATCCAACCTTCTGTGGTCATAAAGAGATACACTTAAACTTCTCAATAAACACAGGCTCAGAAAGGTAAACACAAATAATAGCAGACTGAAAGAAATCAGAAATTACTTGTTCATATAAGACCAGGTAGCTCTCAAACTAAAGTTAATAATAAAATATCCCTAGAGATACGGGTGGTGGGCACGCTTGGTGTGTGGTATAGTAATTTTTATATTGATACCATAAGTTAAAACTGTTGTAGCAACCCAAATATAATAACCAAAAATCATCAGATAAAAAATGTTCTTTTCAAATTATTTTATAAATTAATTTATAAATTAGCTTCATAAAATTTTGCACTTGGATCACCTGATCACTTAAACTAAGTATTCATCGATTTGCTCGAGCAGGCGCCCAGTAATATTTCCATTGGACCCCATCACGTGCCAATGTATTCCAATGGCATCTGGCTGGGATTCAGAGTATGGAATTTGCACTATTTTCTTTTATTCTTTCAAATATAGACAACCCAAAAGAAAGCGAAAATGAATATCTACAAGGCAAATCAATGCATTTCAAAGATTACAAAATCTAATGCTTCCATCCATGATAACTTTGCAAAGCTAATGACCTTCCTTTAAGCTAATGACCTGTCCTCTCTAAGCTGACTTTTCTTCAAGTTAATGACTTTCCCTCTAAGCCAGGCATTGACAAGACTCTGTGTTTACCACTCACTTGAAGCTGCAATGTGGCTTCCCCCTGATCTTCGGCACAGAAGAGACACAACTCTGGCTCCTAGCCCCAAGTAGATTCGATTTCCTCTGTCTCTCTCAAGAGCATCTTGGGTATTTGCATGGGATTAAGGCAATGCTGCTGGAAACACAACGTGGAAAAGAATATTCAAGTACCATTAAAGCAGAAATAGAGTCTGCAATCTCCTTACTGTGCACCATGTCTAGTCATCTCACCACACACCACCAATCCACACTAGTCCCATTTGTGGAGAACTGTTATTAGAAAATCCTTTCAAGGATCTAGATTCTAGTCTGGCCAGTGGCTCACTCTGTCGTCAAAGTTTCGCTGCGAAATTTTTTGCCATTTTCTGCTGCCCAAACTATTCTGATTTCTCTCTCTTCTGCCTCCTGCTCACAAAGCCACAGAATAGCCCTGTAACCACCCTCTAGCCCACTGCTGCTCTTTCCTCCAGGCCCAGTCAGCATGTCGGCTGATGAACTAAAAGGATGAGCAATCGCATTTTGTTCAGAGGTTGCCTTTGAGTCATCCAGCTACTTACCTGGGATCACTTGGTCTTCCTGGGATTGCTATGAGTATCGGTCTTGAAGGACCCATACCTAAGGATTGGTATCCCGAATAGTCCCTGCGGATAGGCTCTTCCCTAGATACTGCCGTAGAAAAAAAGCAAAAAGGAGATGTTAGATAGACAAGGGCACAGAACAAAATCCTCCTCAATGCTTTATGTTTCCACATTACCTGAAGACAATTCATCCATTATGGTGATGGCACTTCAGAACACCCCCAAAATTTTTTTAAAATTTGAATCAGAAGAAGGGCTAGTGGCAAGTCCAAAAGCGACCATAATCAGAATTTCTGATTCTCCAGAACTCACCCACCACCCTTGCCTCTCATTGGGCACAGTCTACCTTCCAGCAGCTAGCCACCTAACTTGTTCAGTGTAGACCCAGACCCCAAGAATAATACACTAAGGCTAGAGGCCTAGAGACAAGAGAAAAATTAAAGATCAAACAGAATTCCAGCTACAGAGTGGTCTATAATTGACTTATAGATGTCAATGTGTCCCTGTCATTATGGGACTACGGGCCTCTCAACACAAAGGAGTCTGACCATCTCTGATAAGGCCTTTATCCACTGGTCAAGGGAAGGAGGTTCTGCCTCACTTGGCCGGAAGTGCCTGACACCCCAAGTTCCTGTGCCAGAGGATTCAGAGTGTTTATACTATTAAATGTCAACTATAGCACAGCTGTGACTTGTTGGGCACCCTGTAAAAGAAGAGCATGCTAAACCTTGAAAAAGGGCAGGAAATTAAACACTGAGTTAGAGGAAAAAGTATTATGAGATAATCCTAAAGTAATGACTGTGACTGACGTCACAAAAATGACACATGGAAATGTTATTCCAAAGGGTAGGAGCCCTAGTTTGTTCTAGGAAGACTGAAAAGGGGATGAAATGCACCTTTCCCTAAGCACCCCTACCCATGTAGCTTAGTGATCCCCATCCTACAGTCATTCTTTAACTATCTCAAATATGAGAATAACTCAGTGTTTCTAGCACCTCAGAGTGCTTCTCCTCAAGGAACTATCTGAGCAAGGTCTGTCCCTCTCATGGACTCCTAGTCACTAGCCTGACTATGGGAAGGGCACTTGAAGGGTACTTGTTCCAGTGCTGAGTTAGCAAGTATGCACTAGTTCTTCATAAGGAAGCTAGACAATGCTGTCAATGCTTAGTCCCATCTCTATTCATTGCCACTGTGTCACCTTTCAGCTATACACGCCAGGACTCTGCTTTTTCAAAATTTCAACCAACAATAAAAGAAATTGTAATTGAATACCAGCTCCCTCTTTCTCTAATGGGACAATAAGTTTCTTGTATGTCTCAGGTGACTCACTATCACAAAGCAGAAAGACAGAGTGATATCAGTGAGAGACCAGAAATTTTAAGTATTTCTATCTCCACTTGTCTCTGAAACATCAACTTGAATAATTATCCATGCACAAAAGTACCTTACTCTAGTGCATCTGGGTGCAACACATAATTAAGAAAAAAGTACACCATGCTGGGTGAGGTACTACAGTGGGTATGGATTTTACCTTGCACAGAGCTTCCCAGGTAAAAATCCTGGTAGCCCACATGGACCTTCAATCGCCAGGAGTAATCCCTAAGCTCAATAGAGTAAACCCTGAGCACCATTGGGTATGGCCCCAATTGTTTCAAAATGCATAGAAAAGGTAGCAAAGGCCTTCCCATAATCTGTGTCACCCCTTTGCCATTTCAGGACAACCTATTGGAGAAGACAAGTCAAGCGAAGATTTAAACATGTTTCTCATCACAAGTTCACCTCAGCACAAGATCCACTCTGATGACCCCGCTATTGACAGGACATCTCACTAAATTCAGGCTTCTGGCTACGCCCCAACAGCAGTCTGACTTATAGAAACAAAGGATCTTGACTGCCACCAATGTACAGCTAACCCCCATGGACCTGTATCCAAGCAGGCTCCTACAGACCTAGATCCCGATGACTTCACATGGAAACCAAGCTCCTGGCCTTCCAGACCAGCTCCTATGGACCCAGACCATGTGTAAGCAATATTTTTAGGTGGGGCTGGGATGGGACCACAGGGGTACATATGCAGGAGGTAAATTTCTGTTATAAATGAAATCAGAGAGTAAACAAGTACAAAACTTCTAGAACCAAGATGATCAACTTACATTTTAGTATATCTTTGCTTAACTGTATCTATGATTCTGGTGAGCTATCAGAAAGGGACATGATAGTGTAAGAATTGATTAACTCAGGACACCCAGCTGGTGTTTGAGACTTGCTTGATGGTATGAAAGAAAGACACAAAATAGCTGGTACCAGAAACACTGCACTACAGCTGGATTTTAAAGTTGTCACTTGATCACTTGATCACTTGGAATCCTGATATTCACGATTTGCCCGAGCCGGCACCAGTAACATTTCCATTGGACCTCATCACGTGCCAATGTAGCCCAATGGTCTGGTTGATTCAGGAATATGAAGAGCCCTGGGTTATTCCTTCAGGGATCTCTTACAAGGAAGTCTGACCATCTTGTAGGTGGGGCGGCCACATGATGTTTTGACATTCCGTGGATCAGTCGGTAACGGATCTAGTCCAGCTGTTGTCTCCAAATCGCAGACATATGTCCATGTAAAAATGAATTTGGAACTGGGTCTAACACCATGTACAAAAATCAGATCAAAAATGGATTAAAGACCCCAATACAGACTTGAATCCATAAAGCATATTAAGAAAATATAGGAAACCTCCATGATACAGTTAAAGGCATCTTCAAAAGTGATACATCACTAACAAAGCAACTAGAAGAAAAGATAAACATAAGGGACTACATGAAACCAAAAGCCGCCTGCACCCTCAAGAGAAACAGTGGACTAAGATACAAAAGCAAATCCATAGAATGGGAAAGAATATTCTACCAATACCCATCTGATATGAGTTAATATCCAGGATATTTCAGGCACTTGTAGAACTTTACAAGAAGAAACAAAAACAAACCCATCAAAACATGGGGAAGAAAGGAACAGAAATCTCAGCAAGGAAGAAATTCAACGGCCAAAAATATGAAAAATGCTCATCATCACTAATCATCAGAGAGATGCAAATCAGAACAACAATGAGATATCACTTACACCACAGAGACTGGCACATATTCAAAAGAGCAAGAACAACAGTGCTGGTGCATGGATGTGGGAAAGGGGACACTATCCATTGTTGGTGGGAATGCTGACTGGTACAGCCTTCTGGAAAAACAATATGGACATTCCTCCGAAGACTAGAAATTGAACTCCCATTTGACCCCAGCTTATACCACTTTTGAAATCTACCTGGGAAAACCAAAATACGCAGCAGAATCACCATCCCTACTTTTATGTTCATAGCAGCATTACATAACATAAATATATATATGTACATATTATGATACTAATATCCAAGGTCAAGTGAAGCATATATCAGGAGGTCTTGTCAAAGGTGGAAATTATCACAAATGTGT
>JAJIBD010029283.1:0-33859 GCA_021461705.1 Cryptotis parvus
GTTCCACAATGAAATTGACTCACATCATCTTCTATCTGCCTTGCCTAACCAATGTCGCCGTTGTCCCCAAATTCCAAACAGGATAGGACCAGCCGGCCTCCTTCGTGCAAAATTCCCACTCTAATGTAACGGTGGGAGAAAAGGCTGCAAGGTTTAAGAAGAGAACTCCCATGAATGACTCAATGACTGGGAACTCTTTGGCAAACATTATAGCAACATGGGAAGATGTACCATCATAGACAACTTCGATGAAGAATATTAAACTGACTCAATGAAGCACTTCCATGATTGTGCGGAAGAATGCTGAGAGAGAGAAAGACACAAAAGACGCCTTGTATTCAGAAACTCGAGCTCATTCACCAACGCGTGACAAGGTGCGAGCCTCTGTGGCGACCAAATGCTACAAGCTGCAAAGCAGTGCAGAAAGCAATAAAGGAAGACCTCAAAGAGAAGAGCAGAAATACTGGAAGATGCAGCAGAAGTCAGGAAAAGCATTCGCGGCATCACCATGGCCTTCTCACCAACTATAAGACGAATATAACTGCCCTCCGACAGTTCCGATGCAATCTATCACATCTTCCAGAAAGGCAATGTTGAGAAGTAGATGATTATCCAAGACTTCTACTCAGATCTCTTTATAGCCATCCCGCCGTCACATACCAAATTCCGCACAGGATGGGAGGCACTCGTTCCTGGCGTTCTTTCCTTCTGAAATCCAAATATGCTATTTTCATCGGTAAAGAAGGGAACAGCATCAGCACAGATAAAGTCAATCTGAACACCTGAAGAATCTGCCCTTTCAGTACTCACTGTCAATACACTAGCTTGGCCTCTTTCACACCCTACCTGGTTCTGAATGCAAGGTGCCATCCCAATGGAAAATCAGCAGGAGAGTTCTACTTTGTTCAAGAAGGGAGACATTCAATATTGGCAACTATCGGCTCTGATCTGCCTGTTGTCCGACATCTGCCAAATCCGTCCACTCGAATATCCTGAACAGGATTGGCAGAACACTAGACAGAAGACAACTATGCGAGCAAGCTGGCTTCCCAAAGGATTCCAGCACACCGACCAAATCCATATGGTAACTAAGCCTGGTTGAGGCTTCAGGGGGAGTTCAAGATGCCGCTCTGTCTCACGTCTATTGATTTAAAGAAAGCCTTTGATTCTGTGGAGACCGGAAGCAGTCATCAAGCCTCTAGCTAAACAGGGTATTCAAATCATCACATCGTTGATCCTTTCGAGCTGTGGCCATTGATCACCACCAGGATCTCATCATTCTATAAGGAAGTGATCATTGATGCCGTGTAGGGCCTGGCAGGGAAGATACTCATTTTCACCATAAAACCCTTCTAGCACCACCTTTGAGAAACATCATGAGACAAGTCTAGAATGGGAAGGAATGGGAGCCAAGATAGATGGCCAGAACACACCCACTCAGCTTCATTGATGACATTGTTCTATAACACCAAACATTAGCCAAGCTGCACACAATGCTGGCTGATTTTCGGACTTTATAGAATGTAGAAAGATAGGTCTACAGTTGAATCTCAACAAAATGAGTGAATAGAGAAATGAACTAGTTCCAGAGGCCCTATTCACTTTAAATAAAATAGCCTGAATGCAGCAGTTATGTGTACCAAAATGAGAAGTCAACATGATGAACGAATTCTGGAAACCCGAATCCAGCAGGGAGAAAAGAGTTGTCATGAAATTTCAAAGGCATCAAGGAATACGCAAAGGATAAAGAACCTCCGGTTCCAGGCACATCCGACTCCACTGTTCTCCCCGCATTAACATATGCAGGTTTCCAGAGACCTGGGCCCAGGGTGCTATAGGATGAGGAATGTTATTCAGGTCTCCCAGAGAGGAATCAAAAGTGAGTTTTATGCTTCGAATATCATGCCTCACTCAGGTGAGAGAAGGAATCCAGAGTTCTGACCTCCATCACTATTCCAGGAATCAGGGATGCTGTCTCATTTGTCAAGGTGTATCGTGATGGGCTGACATCTAATGCTTATCTGGGAGATGACTGCTGACAGAGCTGTTACTTCGACTGGATCCTCGGATGTCAAAAGATCATATGCTTAGGAAAAATGAAGTTATGGAATTTGCCTATAAATGATGGAGCTGGAGTTATGTTGAGTGAAATTAGTCAGAAGGAAAGAGAGAGACATAGAATGACTGCATTTATTTGCATGACATAAATATACCAGGTTATCTTTACCAAAAGTGGAAATTATCACAAGCGTGGAGTTTGAGGCGCCAGTGTAAGATAGAGAAGGGAACATGTGTGAATAAATGTCAAAGGTCTGATACCAACATAGAACTGAGACACAACACAGACAAAAAATGCAATTTATGGCTTCTAAGTGTATCGTAGTGTAACCTACTATGTGAGAAGAGGAGAGAGAGAGGGAGAGAGAGAGGAGATGTTAAACCTGCCATTTAGGCAGGACGGGAGCGGAGGAATTGGGGACATGGGTGGTGGTTGAGGGGGCACTGTGAGTGCAGCGGGTGCTGGAACACCATTGTGTGACCGAAACCCCCAAGTTTGAACGCTGTAATTGTATATTTCACAGTGGTATAATAAAATGTTAAAAGAAAAAGATCACATGGCCTCCCACCTACAAGATGCCTGCTAGACTCTTTGGAAAGACCCAGTGAATGGCTTTGAGACTTTCGTATTCCTGGGAAACAATCAGATTGCCATTGGGCTACATTGGCACGTGATAGGTTCAAATGAGATGTTACTGGCACCCGTCAAGCAAACAGTGAATAACGGGATCTCAAGTGATTTTAAGAAGGGACACTGGTCGGAGCGAGAAGGCCCAGTGGTAGGGCGCTTGCCTTGCACACGGCCGGCCCAGCCAGCCCGGTTTGATCCCCGATCCATGGTCCTCTATGACCGCCAGAGTAATTCCTGAGTTAAAGAGCCAGGAGTAACCCCCTGAGCACGCCAGATGTGACCAAAAAAAAGAAAAGAAAAAGAAAAAAGACAGATAAGAAGTGGGATTAATTAAAACTTAGGGAGTCCTTTTACTCACTGTTCTTTTCCACAAAAATGCTTTATCTTTCATCCCACCTTCCTTTTGTAACTTGTCCTTCAATGGCTAGTGAGTTTGCTAAAAAAATTCATATTCAGAAGAAAAGAGTGAACCTTGCTCTGTTGCTAGATATACCTGCTTCTCTAAGAGGTTTCTCTATAAGCAGTAGGATGGCTAACAGCAGACTGCAATGAAGAAGAGGCTGGTAACTCCGTGCAGAGTTCTAAGGGGTGGACTGAAACCTGTAGGAAATAGAGTTCCCACAACAGCCAAACGAAGAGTGTTTGGGTCTCATATTGGAATTCTTTCTGAACCATTTTTCTCCTTATTCCAAAAGTTAAGTCTCTGGTTGAGTATTTAATGATTAGGTTTCTTTCCAGATTCCCAATCTACAAAAGAATATTTTTCCTGAAGTATCACACAAATTTTTTTCTACAAACTAGAAACTTGCTTAGATTTTGTGCTATTCTCGTAGCTTGATGTATAAGGGGGAATGGGGAGGCAAGGGCCAAATTCTGTGACCAAGTGATGTAGTTTAATTATCATCTCTTTCAGTTACTAGATCTTGGTGATCACCCATGATCAGCATTTTGTATCTAACCAAAACTCTTGAACATCTTCGTTCCCCTTGGAGGAAATTTCTCATCTCATTACATAGTTTCTCCATTTCAATTATCTCTGTGAAATGGAATCAAATCTTATTCTGTCATTCAGAGTTTTAAACTCTTTTTTTAATTTTTCTGTTGGCCAAATTTTACTTCTAGCATTTCTATTAAAAATACTAGAATAATAGTTCTGTTATTGGAAATTACTGCGGAACAATGTTAGTCAGGAAGAAAAGGACAAACAGGCTGGATCTGATTTACCTGTTATATATAGAATGAACAGCATAAGAAACTGCAGTAATGGGAAAGTGAAGGGGAAGGCCCAAACCCCATGTGCAGAGAGGAGAAGAATAGTTAAAGAAAAGAAATCTGCAGGGGTGCCCACTCCAGAGACGGCAAGCAGGATGCTGGAGAATGCCGCTGGGGTCCCCAACAGTGGCCGGGAAGTGAGTTCTCTCTACCTCCTCGCAGGCCAGTGGGGAAATGGATGAGACTAAGAATCTGATGCAGTTTAAAAGCTGTATTTATATCAAGCAGGTTCAGGATACAAATCAGCAATAGAAAACCCCGTGTTTAGGATTCCTGGCTAGAACTCCAGCCACGCGTGAAGCAAGATGGTGGCCACCACATGCAAAGGGGCCCCAGAGGAGACAAAGACAAGACTGCTAGAATTGTGAGTCAAAGAGAGAGCCCAAAAAAGAGAGAGAGAGGGGGAAGCCCGCTAGTTTTATACCCTCTGCACCTGTGACTCTTCACATGCAGTTTTGTTATGGGAAGCAGGAAGGGTCAAACTAGGTAATTTCTCCCAGCACTCACGGCCCTTTATATGCTAATGTTTTGAGCCAAGATCTGCCTGGAAATGCCTTAATAGGTGGAGAAGGGGTTTCTATGGCATATACCAAAGACTAATACCAATGCCAGTTAAATATTTCCTCCAAGCCTTCAGCAAGAGCCCCCCATTTCATGGCAGTTTTTGTATTTTAGTTGCCTTTTGAAAGGTCAGGAGCCATGCTTGCTTGCTTGGAGGCAAACAGCATTTCTCTCTGGGCCAATTAGAGATCCAACGTGGCCAGGCAAATATGCTGGTAAGATCTAGCTAGTCCCATGATGATTGTGGTAGCATGAGAGAATATTTATACCAGCCAGTACAGAATACGTGGTCAGATGTAAACTGCCACATTTAAACTACCCCTTTATCTTTTTTAAAGATTGCAGGAGGCAACCCAGGGCAGATGCAGAGGCTTTTAGGCTTTTAGGTGTCCTAGAAGAAATCAAGGATGGGAGCAATGAGAGAAGGGGTCAAGGGAAGTCTGGTACAATGGTGGAGTAGAGGAACAGGCACCAGATAGTTGTACAGAGTCAAAAACCCTGAAACACGGAGCTCCAAAATACAACAAAATAACAACGGCCTGTTAAAGTGACAGGCTAGGAACTCTATGGAAGGAAGTTGCTACTGCTGGTGAGATTATGTTAAAATTCAATTATAAATAACTTTTGCAAACTCAGTAGTACTTAATTTTTTAAAAACTAGTTATTTCCCTCTTCATGAGACTTTATGTGAGTAAGATAAAGACACATTCTTAAAAGGTCATTTTCATAGGCCTTGGTGGCGAAGTAAGGACAAAGACTTGAGAAAGCATAAGGAAGGTCATAAAGAAATGATTGTAGGGTCAGAGCGATAGCACAGCAGGTAGAGTATTTGCCTTGTATGTAAACATAACCCAGGCTCCTCGAACCAGTATCCCCATAAGGGTCCCCCGAGCACCGCTTAGGATTAGAATTCCTGAGTGCAGAGCCTACAGAGTAAATCCCTTCTTGAGCACTGGTTTGAAAAGCGACCCAAAAGCAAAAAAATTGTAATAGTCTCAAAGCATCAGATAGAACAGTTCAAATAGAGCAACATCAGCAAGGAAGCTAAAAACAGTGGCTTGGGCCAGAGCGATAGTCCAGCGGGTAGGGTGTTTGTTTTGCACACGTCGCCCATGCCGCCCGGGTTCCATCCCCGCATCCATTGGTCCCCGAGCACCGCTGAGAGCTTCCTGAGTGCAGAGCCAGGAGGACCCCTGAGCACGCTTGCGGTGACTCCAAAAAAGAAAAAAAGAAAAATCAGTGGTTATAGAAGTGAATTCAACAGGATTTGGTAAGGGATTATGCATGGTAAATGAGAGCAGTAAAAGCCAAGATAAATCTATGAAATTATGCATTTTGGAAGAACAGCTGTGCTAGGTTCTTAGTTAGAGCTTCTAACCTACAGCACAGTATTTTGTTGTTTATATTTTGTGTTATTTATTAGTTAATACTCTTTTCCATCAAAAAATTACAGCTTAAATATCCCATTAGCTAAAATGCTCCAAAATGTCAGGCTGGAACTATATGAAGAGTTTATCAATTTTTAAGATTAGGGATTCAAACAGACTCTGAGAGTTCACGAACAAGGTCCAGGAAATAGGCAGCACATTTCCAAAAGGTAAAGACTTGACTTTTCCCTGGGGCCAATTAACCTTGGTTAAGATGTTTCATGGGCACAAATTTTATGATAACCCTGCATGAATTTTTGAAAAGCAAAGTCTCTGATAGTTAAATATTTTTATTTTGGTATACTCAAAATAACTTCCTGTCAATAAATGCTATATTTTTATAGCATGCAAAATCTGGGCAGTTATATTCATGCTGTTTGCACTTGATGGAGGTAGCCTGTGGGGAAGATGTTAATGTCTGATTTCAAGTGGAAGAGGAATGCCAAGTATATTTCTAATAGCTAAAAAAAAAGTGCAAGAACTGAACTCAGAGGGAGCAGAAACAAAAACTTTAAAGGTTCTGACCAAATTACATGTTCCCCAGTCCCTTCCCGTGAATCCTACCAATTCCTTAGTCAGCCAGTTTGGATCGAAAACTAATTTTAATAAGTTATTTCTTCAATTCTAAACACTCTGTAAAAGAAAGATTGAGTTCCCTGGGGTGAGGGCAAGATTTGTCTAATCTCTTGCTGTAATAATACAAAAATTCCTTTTTCAGATTAAGCAAAGTCAAATATCGGAAGCATTTTTGCTTTTCTGTGCCCTTAAGATTACTTTGATCTCTAGTGATCAGAATGATAGCAGTAAAGTTAATTGAAGGTAAAACTAATCTGACTAGGGTTTTTTAATTCCAAACACATTATAGATTTATTAAATTATTAGATATAAATATATATAGATATGTTCAGTTATATATGGAGATGTGGAGAGGGAATTCTAAGTGACTGTGAATCGTTTAAAAGAATCAGAGAAAACATGTTGTTAGACTTTGTGCTAAAAAATGAGGTAAATGGAATAGGTGGGGTCAGAGATAGTGCAGCCCTATATTTATTTTATGAAGAGGGAGAATGTCAAACAGTAGTGAATAACAAAAGAACTAAGGCTCTGGAAAGTAAGGCACAACTCTCTTCAACAATTTAAGAGTAGGAGGCCAAAGGATAGCACAGTGGGTAGGGCGCTTGCCTTGCATGCAGTCACCCTGGTTCAACTCTGCATCCCATATGGTTCCCTGATCACCAAGAGTAATTCTGAGTGCAAAGCCAGGAGAATCTAAATATTGCTGTGGGTATGACTCAAAAAGAAAGAAAGAAAAAAACGAGATTAGAGTCAGGAATGCAGCACCTTCACTTAAGTAATGCGAGTCCTTACTTTCTGGGACAGGCTAAGGAGATCATAAAGCTCATTTTATTAAAAAAAAAAAGAAAAAAAGAAAGATAAAAATCAGAGCTTTTAAAGGAACCAGCTCCTTAAATTTCAGTTTGCTGCTCAAGGAATTTTTAATCCCGAGAATGTTTTGTAGAAGTTAGGTGGTACCTCTTGAAAGACTCATTGAAATTTGCTTGGGATTTTTTATCAGGCACACCTTTTCACAGACCAAGAAGCATCCCTATTGATCCGAAGGCTCCCACTGAAGGAAAAACAAGTGATCAGTTCAATTAGCTTAAATTAAAGTCAACTTTGTAGCACACACGTAATGTGAGGTGGGGACAGAAATTGGGCGTTTTCAGTTGCGATGTTATGCAGCATTTAAAATTGTGGCTCTAATCACACAGTATTGGCTGTCTCCTAAGTGAGTATTCACAAACTGATGGGATGAAAACTAATGGCATGAAATCCACCACCACTGACATGAGTTTAATTTGCATTTGTACACAATGCTTTAGGGCACAAAAATATCACCCAGGATTACCATAATCCTCTGCTTTGAGTGCGAGACTTGACTGATAGTAGATGAGTGAACAAGGAAGTCCACGGGTGTAAATGTGGCTTTATGAACAAACCGCACAACCTATGGGAGCGTTCAGTGTGTAACTAAGCAGGATCTCTTTGGGTCTAGAGGGTCCCTTATGTAAAATTAAAAGGAAGAAAAGTAGTTTGATCACTTCCAAGAAGCAGAGTCTAACATGGATTCAGATAAATACTTTGAAAGAGGATGTAGTAGAATACAGGGTGCAGTGGTAAGAGCTGAACTAGAAAGCGATCTCTGGAAACAAGCTTCAGTCTCATTCAGAGCTCTGCAGGAGGACTGCATTTAGCAGAGTCCATCCTAGACTAATTTTCCCCCACATCATTTCAGTTCATGATTAGCCGTCTTCTGTGACTTCAGAGATGGGGAGTGGAGGGAAAGAACCTCTAGGTCTGTCTTGGCTCCCTGCCCACCGTCTCACTGGCTTAGGAAGGGCACTGAATCCATAGCAGGTAGCAGGAGTGGCAGCTGTAATGCAGAAAGTTGGTTCCTCGATTCCTCTGTTCCTAGCACAGGAATGGTAATACCATTGCAGGTGGTGGTATTACATGCTTCTTTTGCATGAAGCAATCACTGAGAATATATTTTGTGCTCTTCTGCATTTTTGATGTTTTCGTCTACCATTTAAGGTCAGGAGTACTTTGAACCAATATCAAAGCTAAGCAAGTTTTGCTGGCTTTGTGCTATAACATTAAAAGGGGGTTGGGAGGTGTACTTAGTAGGAAAGGTGACTGGTGAAATCTAACAAAGTTCTGTAGACTGGTTATAACGTGTCCAAGTCAACTTACTGGTGGGGTGAATGCACCCAAGTTTCACAATATGTGAACCTTTAGAGAAGCTAAAGATAGGTATGCAGGAAAAGTGTACTATTTTTTTTAATAATGTCTTGTGAGTCCAAACTAACTTCAAAATGAGTGTTTTTTTTTTAAATCATCAAACCCTGGAATCAAATATCATTTTGGATCCTGGTTCCAAGAGCAATCAACTCAATAATTCATTTAATTGAGAGTCACTTTTAGGGGCGCACCCCATATATTATATATATCACTATATCACTGTTTTCCCATTATCATCATTTTCTTAACGGGCACCAGTAATATTCCATATATCCTGTCTCATGCCAATAGAGCCCAAGGGCATCTGCTCTCTCAGGAACATAAAGAGCCTCAAACCATTACATCAAGTCATGGGAATGAGGGCTCTATAATGTGTTATATACATATACATATACATATACATAATACATATACATATACATATACATATACATATACATACATACATATATAGACATATATATACACATACGCATACGTATATATACATATACATATACATATACATATACATATACATATACATATACATATACATATATATATATATATACGTGTGTGTATGTACACACACACAAAGGACCTGATTCACTGGCCATGCTCTGACCTTCTACATGCAAAGAAATTTCTTGGTCGCATACTAAAACATCCCAAACAGTTGCAGTTGTTTGCAGCTACCTCTACACCTATGGACTTCCTTGTCCATGCTCATCACCACACAGTCCATCTCACACCTAAAGCAGAGGATTTATATATATACACACATGCATACATACACATATATACATTGATATGTATGTATATGTATGTATATAAATGTGTGTACATATATATATATACATATATGTATGTATTTCTTTGTCCTATTCCCAGAAACCAGGACTTAAAATATATATGATAAAGGAATGGTTCAATGATTCAAACAATGAATGAATATACAATTAACCTTAAATCCATTACAAAAGTCCCTGAACCTAGTTTATGTAACGATCTGGTGATTCATAAGGAGCAAGTGCATTCAAAGACAAAAAAAAAAAAAAAAAAAAAACATGAGTAATCCAGCTATGTCAGAACTTTGACCAGGCTGAAAGATTCAGAACCTGAGAGAAGCGAGAAAAAACAGATTCACTGGACCGCTGTTCTAGATATTACAATGTGGTTCCAGAAAGTAACTGATCATGTTGCAAAGTTTAGAATCAAATAATAAAAATCCCATAAGCTTTGAAACCGTAAAGTCACAGGAAGACAAGGAAAGTGAAGACAGAGCAGGAGGGAGGCAAGAAGAGGAGGTGATAGAAGGTGGATGTTTTATTTGATGGGAAAACTGCCAGCATCATCCCAGCCTCTGGTACACACTGCTGCCAACATCTTCCTCTGACAGTGAATCCACAAACAAAAATGACAAGACAAGGATTTGCAGCCCAACTGTCCAGGAACCAACCCAGTGATTGGAAGATCTTTGTGGACCCCTTCTGTCTGCCCTCAGAATTGTAAGTCTATAGGATATATAAGTACCAGTTCTCGCTTACAGAATGATTGGGAGGCAGGCTATTGTGCTCTATATGAAAAGTCTGTCCACACGGAAGCTTGTCTCAAATAACCTTTAATTTACAAAATAAAAGTCCTACCTCTCCACATTACCAGCAACATTTCAAGAAAAGAAGGAGACGTAGAAGAAAGGCATTTGTAAAGCTGCGGAACTAAAATAATTTTACAACACCTTCATACCCAAACTCACAGGCTACTTTTTACACTTCTAGAATAAACCCAGCTAGGCTTTCTTTCATTTGACCAACCTCTAAATAACATGAATTTATTTCACAAAATAAAGTGAGGATTAAACCTGAAATAGCATTTCCTTTTGTAATGGATCAGTAACAGGAACTCAGCAAGTTATTGTATCTAGCCATCAGGTCATCCACAGCCTGAGTACGCCAGAAGTGCGGTGCATGCGCACACACACATACACACACATTCCCTATCTACACACTTTGACCACAGGATGAGAGCGGAGGTACTGGTACTTTCTCTCTGTCCCCAAGGAATGATTTCCTACAGCTGAAGTAAGAGTTTAATGCTGAGCTTTCCTTCCTATCCACTCTGCAATACACATTGGTCACTTAGGATGCAGCAAAACAATACCAGGCTAACAATCAAAATATCTTACCGGTCATATCACTCAACTTTTTTGCCTCAGTTGTGAGAGGAATACCGTTTATCCTGACCTTCCAGCGGGATACAAATACCAGTCATTTTTATTGCTGGCTATGTCTCAAATACTTGACATAGTTCTTATCCCCAGAGAATTTAGGAAAACTATCTGGGTGGCTGAAGCCTCATATTACCTAAGAAAAATATATTACCTGCCAGGTAGCAGGCTAAGCATTTGGTTTAGCTCATTCACCATTCACAGTAATCCCAGACCAGGTATCTTCCTAATTAACTAGGAATCTAGCTTAGAAGTACTTAGGCACTTCAGGCACTTTCCTGAGAGCTGTCTGCCTTCCTGTTTCTTCTAACTGGCTTTTCTTGGGGACTGAACCAACATATATTCCATTCACTTCATTAACTGCCAGAAGTGATCCTGAGCACAGAGCTCTGAGTGATCCTCGAGCACAACTAGGTCTGGGCCAAGGCTGCCCCTCCCCAAATTAAAGATTGCAAAAGACTTGCCCCTTTGTTCTAGAAGGGCAATCAATAGAAATGAAAAAAAAATGTTCATCTTAAAAAATCTCTATAATCCGGCTAATTTGACATGATGTCCTGTAACGCAAAGCTCTTTACAAATTGAAATCACCAGTTAATCTTAAAATTTTATAGCACAAATTATAATCTTTGTACCAGAACACGTAAATGTCTGCACTTAAGAGTGTTATAGGTAAGTTCTTCTAGTGTCTCTAAGAAAGGGTGGTATGAAATAATTGGAAGAGAAGGCCCAAGCACAACTCTGTTAGTGAGATGAAACTCTGAGGAAATTTTTCTGACAACTGTATCACCCTGGAAAATGCTACACAAATTTCCAGTCGGAGTTTGCTGAAGGAATTTATCCAAAGTAAGCATGCTAATCAGTCTGGAGCAATGAGCTCTAACATAAGAGCCTGACTTGCTCTGTCCTCCCTCTCTTAATCTGAGGCGCTTTATTCATAGCTATTCACCCCTCCCCAACAGTGATTTGTGGAGCAGAGGCAAATTAGATTGTTTCAAATCAGAATGGGAGGACTTGGAAGAAGAAAAGGAAAAAGGAAGAAAAGAAGGGAGGGAGATAGTTTTGAAGAAGGAAGAAAAGGAGGGGAGGAAGTTGTTCAAGTTGGTTTGACATTGAAGGACAAAGTATTCCCAAGCAAGGGTTATTTTTACAAGTGAGACTTGTCACTTGTCCCTTATCTTCCCGTTGTTCATCGATTTGACTCGAGCAGGTGCCAGTAACTTCCCATTCATTGGGAATGAGGTCCATTATTGTTACTGTTTTTGGGGTATATCGAATACACCACTGGTAGCTTGCCAGACTCTTCCTGTGGCTCCTAGGTTCATCCCAGGCCCAGTCTTTTGCTATGTCAGACCATCTACCATCCAGAGCCACGGGCAGAGCCCTGATGTAGACCAGCCTGTTTTTCTGTTCCGCCAGCTGCCAATGCAGCAAACTGCAGCTACACCTGCAAAACCTCGAGGGCAGAAGAAGTGAAACACGAACAGTAATTATGAACAAGCAGTTACCAGATATTAACCTCCATTTTAAGATATTAAAGGCAAACTTTTAAGATTAATTTTTTTTTTCTAAGCCTGACATCTATTGCCGCACCTCAAACAAGCCTCTCTTTAGCCCCATCTAGTAGTGCTGCCTACAAACTATAAGTAAGAGGAAAAGGAAAAATTTGGAGAATCTATTTCTTCTCTCATTTCCTTCCTTTCTCCTCTCCTATCTTCTCTTTCTCTCTTTATCTCACTCAATTCTCTCTCCCTTTTCTCCCTACTTCCTTTCTCTCCCCCTTCCTTACACTCCTCCTGTTTTTTTACCCTTCCCTCTCTCCTTCCTTTCTTCTTCTCTTCTCCCTCACCTCCTCCCTCATGCCACAAACTGTGGTTACATTGATTTCAAAGCCAACAACAGAGCTAAAAGTTTCGCTGACACCCTCACACCTCCTCCTGAAGGTGGTGCTGGCAGAGCTGGCATGAATTCCTAGCACAGCAGGACAAGTCTGTCATCCAATGCTGTAAAAAACTCTTCTGAATTTCAACAAGGAGCAAAGCAAACCTGCTGAACAGAGGCATAACTTGATTTTGAGCAGCCACATTCTAGCTTGTGGGACCTAGATATTCAAACATGAATGTGTAGCTGGTGGATTATATGTCTGTTTGTCTGGTAGATCTACTGATTGATTTCAGTATTCGCCTGCAGGTCAGTTAGGTGGAGAAAGGGTGCATCCCCTCAATTTAATGGGGTTTGGGAGAGGTTCATCCTACATTCTGGAAGCAGAAACAATAATTTAGACCGGCAGGATCTCTTAAGGGCCTTATGTCTCCAAGAACAACAAGAGAGCAACTGCTGCTGAAAATGCTTGGCAGTTTATACTTGAACTCCCCTGCTCCAACTGCCACACCCATGGTTCTAGAAAGCTGTGACTTCCCAACCTGCTTCCTCACGCACTCCAGCAGTGAGTGGTGGAGAGTTGGCACATCAGTGAGCTGACAAACATCGTTTTTCATTAAATAGTATATTTTAAAATGCGCCGCACATTAAAACACGAGATGGTGAGGTGTCCCGCCTTCGGAGACAGCTGTGCTAGAAGGTAGGTGGATAACACAGAGCTCCTCCTGCTGCCTCTGCACTTCCGCCGGTACTCCCCCCTGAGCTGCCTCCCTGCTCACCCTGGTGTCCTATGGTCAACTTTGGTCTACCCAAAGTACCCCAAAGTGCTTTGTGGTCCCAGCTGGGCTGCATCCAGCTCCTGATATATGTGAAACCATTTTACAGCTCAGGGGCTACACATTTTTTTGTTTTTTGTTTCTCCACAGTCCCCTGGACCCTCCCACCATGGTGGCTATTATTGTTTAGAAGCATTTTAGTGGCTGTGAAAATTTTCTCCTTTTTTTTGCAAGAAGAAGACAGAATGTATATAAAAAGAGGAAATAATAGTATAATGGGCCCCTACTAAAATGCCCAGACCAAGCTACAACATCCCCAACACTGGAGGCCTCTTCAGCAACCTTCTCCTTCCATATCGCCCTCAGAGTGACACAGCGAGGTGGCTCTCAGTGGTTCTTCAAAGGGTCCCTAGATCTAAAGCTTCAGCGCTGCCTGGGAACATAATTAGAAATACCAGGTCTTGGTTCCACAGCAAACCTATGACTCAGAAGAAACTCTGAGTTTTAACCCATGCCCTGGATGAGGTCTCTGATGTGCAGTCAAGGTCAAGCTGCAGCAGCAAGTAAAGTAGGTGTGCTCACTGGGAGGACTCTGGCTTTTAAAATTTATTTCCTATTTCAAAACAAATACATTATTTGCTACCATGTCGTGGGAGTTCTCAGTAGTTGTGGTTTATAGGGTTATACTCCTGCATAAGTGCAGAGGAACAGCCCGGCCTGGAACTGTGGTGCACATGCCAACATAATGTGGTCTCTGTCCACAAGGCTCTCTTTCAGCCTCTCACTAGGCACTTGTGTGCTCAGAAAGAATTCCTCTGGGTCATGGTGCCTGTGGGTGGGGTGCTAACAGTTCCATGGTGGTGACCATAATCTTAGAAACAAATCCTTGGATAACAATTGATTAGTGTTATAAAGAATTGGGGTCTAGTATGAGCCAGTGTCTAGAAAGGAAATGAAGCCCTAGGGGAACACAAGGACCCAATTATTTTCCTTAATCTCTCCAGACCAGGTAGAGTCCCAGAAACACCGACAGAAAAAAAGATACTGGAAATAAAGGATCTGTCCATATTACACTGTCCAGATGCCTTCCTTAGGACATAAATGCTCAGGTATGACCTGCTGGCCAGTCTCTAAGTTAAAGGAGGCACAAAGGCCCTCCCTAACTGTCCCAGTGAACACTGGCTGTCCCCAGGTGATTGTGGTGCTGGTGGTGGTGGCTAGTATGTATGTGTGTGTGTGTTGTGTGTGTAAGAAAAAGTCTATCTCTTCATTTCTTGCCCTCATTACTATGATACATCAGTTGAAACAAAACTAGATTTCTTGTGATTTGTAACCAAAGTTGTTTTGGTTTGACCTCCTTTTCTGGCATATGACTTAATTAAATATTCATCAACACCACCCTGGTAACAGCAACAAAGCCAAGACTCCTACTTCTAAGCTCCATGAGAGCCATCTGCCACCACTCTGCCTCTGCCCTTCTGCATGGACTGTGGCTCCCCTACCCACTCATCCTAGGGCTTCCACTCTGTGTATCTGGAGGCACAGACCCTGTCCCTTTGGTTCAGTTATGTCTGACCTAGGTCCCCCAGCAATCTGAGTGAGAACAGAAGCAACCCATTTCTTCTACCCAAGGGCTTTCAAGGCATCTGTGGCGAATTTGGACAGCCTGCATAGGACATTAGTGGGTGCTCTGTTCTCTATAGGACCTGCATCTGCGTTTTCCCCAGGCAAATGTTCCAGTACCCCATGAGTAGTCTCACCTCATGGCAGAAGAATTGAAACTAGGAATGAGTAAATCCCAAAGCCAAAAGACAATGAAAACTGAGTACTATGTGGAGGCTGGAGGGGTTGTTGATTTTACTTCATGACTAGTAATTAACAGCACAGAGCTCCTTCGCAGGGTGAATAGAGTCTGGTGGATGGAGCTGCTCAGCTTCATTCTGACCACCTGTCAGCATTATATTAATGCTAATTAGTTCATTAGCAAACTCAGTGTCCATGAATCTATGTCTGCAAGGCTTTCTAGGACCAAAACCAGGCTGGACAAGTTACTGCAATACCTTTCCGGATAGGAAAACCCACAAAACACCAGGTACCTTCACAGTAGCTCAACTAAACTGACTAAAGACGTCAAGGTCACCAAGGAGTAGTTGCCTTTGGCCTTGGCCAGGAGCTCTCAACAGCACAGGAAACAGACCAGATTCCCCAAGCTCTGGGAATCATTGTGTAAAGCAGCAAAAAACCTTCACTCAAGGCAATTACTGAACCATTTCATGGGGAAGGAAGATAAAGCAATGCTCAAGGGACCGCCCCATACATCCCAACCAATTGTTTACACCATCATTCCCTTCCTGGGCTGCCCCCTGAGGGCTTGAGGCTCAGAAAGAGCTGGCAGTTACCAGGGCTCCACGGAAAGTTAGGAACAGAGTGCAAAACCCTGATGCAGACTCCTCTTAACAGGCCTTTCCTGCTACAGTCAACAGAGTCAGGGAGTCTAAGCCTCAATCATTTTATTTATTTTGTAGCATAGGAGATTGGGGAGGGCTCGAGCAGTTTTAAGGGGGACCTGGAGGACACTCTCAGGACACATACCAACACAGATGGTTCAAAACTCAGGCCAGACATACTGGATACACACCAGGTGTACAGGTGTGTGTACACCTCCACAGCTACACCCAGTGATGCTAGATTGTCCGTAGTGTTGAGGACTGAACTCAGGCATACATGCTAAATATGTACCCTAGTCACTGGATCACCACTCTGTACTGCTTCCTTTAAAGACGACAGACCCAGAAATACTAGTGAGCTCTCTCCATAGCCCGATAGCAGGAGAGCTATACTAAAAAGACCACTCAGAGACCACTCGGCCAAAATGCCCTAAGTTTTGTCTTTTCTTTTCACATTCTTCACTGGTTATTCTTCACCAATAAACCACCCTTCCTCATAGAACTTGGCCACGATGCATAACACTCCTTTTCCAAAAAATTTAGTAAGTTTTTATTACTGCTAAATTCTCCCATCCCTAATTACCTCTCTCTAACCCTTCTTTCCTTTCCCCTTCTCACTTTTCTTTGTTTCTCTTAGAGTCTTTTTATCTTGGGATCAGAGCAATATTACAGAAGATAGGACACTTGCCTTGCAAGCAGCACACCTAGGTTTGGCCAGCAGCACCACAAATGCACCCATGGGCCTGAGAAGTGATCCCTGACTGCAGAGCCAGGAGTAAGCCCTGAACACTGCCAGGTGTGGCCCAATCAAACAACTAAAATGAGTCTTTTACCTACTTTCTTTGGTGAAGATAAAATTCTTCCAACTCTATCTATCTCCCTGTCTCAGTTTCTCTCTTCCCCTCCCTCACTAGCCCACCCTACACAATGGCCTTTTCATGTTTCTCTCCATTCCCCACTATCTCTTCTGCCCCTGCTTCTCTTTCTCCTAAAATCTGTTTTCCTGCTTCTTCTTTGCTCCCTCTGCAGCTGATGAACAAGTCCAGAAACCAAAATGACACGCTAAAGCCTCTGCAGGGACTAAGATAACTTGGGCCACCCTATCCTTGCACACAGACCCCTCTACGCCCTGGCCCCTGTTACCCAAAAGCTGCCTCCTGCCAGCACAAGGGACAGCTCAGGCTTGGTCTGCGGATGGCTTCCTAGTGTCTGCTGAGGGAGGTGGTAATGGGGGTGTTGTTGCTCTCTGTCTCCATGCCAAAATGCAGCAAAGCTTTTGGGAAAGAGAAACAGAAAATAAAAATCTCAGCCAGCCCTCTTACTATTGTTCTGCATGCCACCAACTTGATGCTTTTGCAATGTGGAGGAGAGGAGCTGCGAGGGCCCCCTGGGTGCTGGCCCAGCTTTCTCCCTCCTGGCCAGCACACTCCTCAGTGGGCTAAGGCTGCTTTGAACAGGAGACAGCAAAACAATGGGAAAACTGGGCTTGCAGCCTTCACCCAGACACAGAGGCTAAAAATGACTTCTGCCCACGCGAGGAGTGTCATTCAGCATAAAGAGGACAGGGGGAGCCCCTGGCTTTGTAAAGGGGGTTGTGTAAGCCAGTACAAAGTTTATCTCGCTCTGCAGTCTGCAGCTTTAGGAGTTACTCAGGCAAAAACAAAAAGGTGATTGGTATTATTATTAGCATTTATGATTCCATTTTAAAGACAGAATTTGAATCAAGGTCTGGGTGAAGTTATGGGTATTTGAGCCCATCTTTCTCTTACCAGAAGGAGTGACAGCAGTCCAGCAGTTGTAGGTGTCTGGCCTTGGTTGTCCCCTCTGAAGCAAGAAAAGAGCAGTCAGACCTTCACCCTGCTTCCAGGCCCTCCCACATCTGCTCTGCAAGTAGATGGGCATTCTTGTGACCGAGAATTTCCTCAAAAAAGGCTTGGAACTCAGTCTCTCAATAATTTTCTGTGTGGTTTTGGTCTCTCTCAAACACATCTGAGTGGTTTTCTAATTTCATGCTAATAGACCTATTCATAACCATTCCCTCTCTAAGTCACCGTTTACATGTCCCAAGGCTTTGAAACATTTTCTTCTACCCAATCTTATGCATTACTTGGTCAGAGTCTAGCCATTGTCCTTCTCCAAAACTGCCCCCACTAAACAATAAATCTGTGAGTTTCTTTTCTGCTTTAGAGGAAGAGCATTCGAGATCTGCTATAATACGAATACAGAAAACAAGTGATTCTGTAATTACTGAGAATTTTCTCCAGGAATAATAGCTGCAGAGTGAAGTGGATCCAGTTTCTCTATAAAGCAGTTATCATTACTGGTCACTAGTACTCCATTTCTTCTACCTTTCCTGAGTATGTTCAGATCAGTCCAAGGAAGTAGCTGGGGCCACGTGAACATTTCTAGCCAATGACAGGGTAGCAGAAAAAAAATCACTCAGAGCCAAAATGGGGAGGCTATGTATACCACTTTCCACTCTTTTCTCTCTCCCACTTCTTGAGTGCTAAATAAGGCCTCATGTGAAAGAGGATCTGATTCACTCCTTGGAGGACAACTGTCATTGAAAATAACCTGGACTGTGCAAGAATCAGTGAATTCTTAATTCTTTATTAATTAAACAATTAAAGTTTAATGCAATTTATATGGCATTAAATTGCTGAGACTTTGGGATTCTTTTTCCAAAGAAGCTTGGTCTTTTTTTCTGGGGTGGGGGTTGGTGAAAGGGTGCTTAGGTCATACCTGGCAGTGCTCAAGGGCTGCTCCTGGTTCTATACATAGGATCACTTTTGGTGGTGCTCAGGGGACCACACGCAATTTCAGGTATCAAACTAGGGTTGCCACATGCAACTCAAGACCCCTAATCCCTAAGACCCTTAATTCCTATACTATACCTCTGGGTCCATGTCCAAAGAAATCTTTAGCAGTGTTGCCTAGCTCACCCTAACACCAACTGTAAGATAATCCAAACCACAATTTGTGTGGGCAAGCATAAATTTGAGCCATACAACACTTGACCACAGTTGAGGTTAGAAACAGTGCTTCCAGTTTGGCTTGCAACCTAATGAAGGTACTTATGTATGAAATTGAGACACCAACTTGGACTGTTATCGCTTTGGGCATCCAAAATGTTATGTACCCTTGGCCAAGCTTGGCAAAGAAAAACGGGTTTTTTTTCTCCTATGAAGGATTGCTGGGATCTGAGCTGGGACGTAGACTAGTAACACCTCACAGCAGAAGTGGGATTAGTCATCTATCGGAACTGGCAGGATAAGCAAATGTGGCCAATTTTCATTAATCTCCTTGAGTCTGCTTGAAAACAGCCAACTTTCCTCTCTATAAACATAAAATTTCTTCCATTTGAAATCCTAGAAACACTTGAAAGACCAAGTCACTTAATCTATGAAGTGTTAAAAGACCTTTTTCTTCATTTTTTCGGCTGACTTTTGCACATCACACTCAGACCTTAGCACACATACCCTATGAGCAGAATATGCCTCCTAAACTGAGAGAGAAACTTGTCTCAAAGAGTCAGAGAATACTAGATCATGCCCTGCTTTCAAGGTTTGTGAAAAATATTGTTGAGTTTGGTCAAAAAGTATACTAGCTCTGAAATTCATTTTACAGACTTTGAATGCCTATTATGATTTCAGCAGTGTTCTAGGTACTGAGAAATCAAAATGACCAAGACACAATCACTCATATCATAAACCTTATTTTCTGGAGTTGGAAAGTCACATAACATCAGAAAATGAAAGGATACAGTCTCAGATAATGCCAGTTTGTGCTGATTGTCAAGAAGACCTTAAACGAAGGTAGGATAAAGATTAAATTGGGTTGGGCTTGGCTGTTTGGAGTTGGGTGGCAAGGAAAATCCCTCTTTAGAATGGCTGATTTTGGAAATGAATGTAAATTATCATAAAAGTTGTTAATTATTTAGCTCCTGTGCCAAGAAATCTTTGAAGCACTTTACATGTATGAATTATTTTCATTTTTAACTCAACAACTCAATAAAGTCACTATCATAATACTCATTTTAGAGGCTTAGCATCCCACTACTATACGAGGGAAAGATTATAACTAAGTAAACTGACTCCAGAGTCTGAGATCTTAGGTAATGCACACTACAAGTTCATAACAAATTCTGGGGGAAAAATATGTTCTGGGGCATTCTCAGCAAATGTTTCACTGGCAGAAGGAAAGCTGACCTCCTGCCCACAGCAATTTCGTTGGAACTACTGATACATTTCAATTCTTCCTAAATGATAAACAGCTATCAGAATCAAGATGATTTCAGAGACCCTCTCCCTATTGTGCCTGCTAACCCCAGCAAAGATGTTGCCTATCGCATATGATCCTGATATCAAGAACAATATAATTGTTCTCTGCAATGTTTTAAAGCCCTGCAAAGGCTCACTCAACCATTCACGATCTTAAAAAATCTAATTTAAACTTGGCGAAGATCCTTGCAAGATAAACACAAGCCTCCTCAAGGAAGTCTTAATTCAATAGATTTCATAATATGCCAGCAGCTGATCAAGCCACACTTCTGGGCTCCACAGAGGCCTGGTGCTCATTGAGCATATGCCCATTTAATATTTATCGAGGTACCTCCAGTTGTGCTAAACCTGAGCTGAGCACAGAGGGATACAGAAATAAGGGCTGATAATATCTAGGACCCTGACTTTAAAGACTTTAGTCATAGGATTTTTTCAGTGCCCTGCTTGACATGGTGAGAATTTGTCTCAAACTGCAAAAGAGGTGACAGAATGTTGGAGCGAAAAAGTGAGGGGGAAGGGATGGCATATGTTCCGAACCTCTGATCAGGGAAAACACTCAAGGCTATTAAAGGATTCAGCAAAATTGAAGGATTTTTTTCCTCATCCACTTTGGCAAAAAAAAAAACCCAAACAATCATTTAAAGGATTGACAGGATGTAAAATAGAGAGTATAAAAGACAATTACATAAAGTTTATGCCCCATAATCCAAATGCAGAGCAGGAGGAGAGTGGAGAGTTTTCTCTCCTGTGGGCTAAGACCTTGCCAAGTGCTGAGCACTGCAGGTGTGCCTGGGCATGCACGGGTAAGGCAAAGAAAACACAATCACTCAGAAAATCACCCAATCACCACTGGGGGACATCTGTTGGAGGTATAGTAGGATTTTAGTTGGTTTCTCAGTCTCCAGGCAGGTAGGCTATATCCAGGTAATATTAACAAGAGTCTAGAGTTCTTAGATCAATCATTTTCAAATATGAGTCTGTCCCAGAATGACCTGCAGAGACTGTGCAAGCACAGATGGTTGAGCTCCAGACACAGAATTTCCCACTGAGTACATGAGAGTGGTGCCTGAAAAGTTGTATCTACTTTCTCAGGTGATACTGACGCATTTGGTGACAGAGACAATAGTGGAATGGGAGGAGGTGACAAAGATAAAGAGATTTGCAGAAATACAGTAATTATTGAAGTCATAAATATATGGAAATAAAATTCGCTCCTGGATAGTTGTTGAAGAATATTTCATATTAGAACCAATGGCACATACTCCCTGAAATGGAGGGAGATTACAAGTATTTAGAGCATGGCTTCTAAGTGGAAGACACTATGCCAAGAGCATCCATCCTAATTCCATACCTACCATAACAACAAAGAGTTATTTTCCCATTTCAGTTGTGGAACCCCTCAAAGGCAGATATATGAATCAGAGTTGAAAGCTCTCAAACACTAAAGAACACTAAAGAACAAGTTCTCTCCTTATCATATTTAGCTTTCAGCTGCTCTCTTTGTTACATCTGGTACAAATTCATCAATAGAATGCTAATAAAAATGATCAATAGTTGCAATGTTCAGTAAACAGGGTTCAATATGGGAAGCCGAATTTGTCTTGTTCAAAGATACATTTAAGGTATTAGTCCTAGGGTCAGAGAAATAAAGGTATGAAGCAAATACTTGTCATGCATGCAGCCACTTTTGGTTCAAATTACTAGCCCTACATAGAGTCCCTGAGCACTCACTTCCTGAAGAGATCCTTGAGCACAGAGCCAGGAGTATGCACTGAGCACTGAAACTTTTGAGTGGGACTCAAAAACCAAACTGGGGAGTGGGGAGGTATCCGTCTTTTGAGAGGCTTCTGAAATAATGAATACTTTAAAATGGTTGCTTTATGGGTCCTGGTAAGCTAAAGATGATGGACTCCATAAATCTTTAGCTTATCCATGAAGATCCAGCACTACCATCTTCACCACTATTATCAGTATCAGACTACACCACTACCTTGACCATAACCATAAGCTTCACCCTCAAAACCAGCAGACCATTTGAGAAAAATAAGTAAGCAAACAAGGAACTATAAATTCTAATTTCTAAGCAACACACACACAAACACACAAATTAAAGCTTTGCTTTTAACTAAGCACTGGCAAACAACCCTACTTTCTATCCATATGAGGATTCAAAGGCATTAAGGGCACAGTATTCCAACCACTGCCCTGCTGCAACACAGGACAGTGAAGGACACATCCTCCTTTGAATACCTAGCCCAGTTTCTTTCCTTCAAGCTTATTTAAGCCTATTCTTCCTATGCATTTTATTAAAGAAAAATACCATGCGTGACAGGAGACATATTATTTAGCAATAAAGGTAAACAAAATAAATGCTCCATGCATGGGTAAAGGAGAGATGGGCTCCAGGTCATAAAGTTCCATTAAGCACTCCTCTCCTCTTAGCCAGATTTTAAGGTCTGGATCTTCCTGTGGAGTATAGCAAAGACAGGGAATCCTACAATAAGAGCTTGGTGCAAAGATGCTTATGAAATTCCCATCCCAAGGACCACCATCCACTTTGTAACATTTCAGTTTTTTACATTGTGAGCTTTATCAACCCTTACTGTTTATTTGAAAATCTAAGTGCTAAGAATGTCTCCACATATGATTAGCAGTACATCTAATGGCAGGAAAAGACTGAGATTGATATTTTCAGATTGCCCAAATGAACTGACATTATGAGTGGGCATAGGAGAACTAGTCAATATTGGGGGCGGTATATGCATGTTTGACTTAGCCACTGAGATTAGCTATATAGGCTTCCTCACTCTGTCCTTTCCAAGGACATACACAAACATCTTCTGACCCATTTTCACCTATGTTAAACAAATATGCCATAACTTTTGAAAGAAAATTTGACAGTGGAAGTCTAAAGGCTTAAAAATGTTTATTGCTTGGGAGCCAGTAATTCCACTCTTGGGAATCTAGTCTGAAGAAATAATTCCAATGCATGAAAAACCTCTATACACAAAGATATTTATCATAACAGTGAAAATCATTACAGTAAAATAAATGTACAACTCTAGTGAAAAGAAAAAGCCTGATATTCTGACTTTTCTTCTAATCATCTTAGAAAAGGATCACTGAAATCTGTGTATCTAAAATTCCCCACTTCCCACTTAAGTATGAAAATTAAAATGCATCTATGCTGCTAAATATATAGTTCACAAAAATAATTTCAAAAGTATAATAACCTCAAACTTACTTGGAATAATGTTCTAACTTTGTTTACTGAGTATAAAGTTATTTATACTAGAATTATGCATCTTGGATAAATGGTAGAGAGTGGCTATAAACATTATGTGTGCAACTGTACATAAAGATGACAAATTAAACATATCTGATTTCCTTCTTTTCTCCTAAATTACACTATAATCAAGCAGTTCAAAAACATTTTCAAAGGATAGAAGGAACAGAGGAGGGGTTGTATAAAAATTGCAATGTGAGGGTCTGGGCGATAGCCCAGTGGGTAGGGCGTTGCCTTGCACGCGGCCGCCTATGCCGGCCCGGGTTCCATCCCCAGTATCCCATATGGTCCCCAGCACCGCCAGGAGTTATTCCTGAGTGCAGAGCCAGGAGAAACCCCCTGAGCAACGCCGGTGTGACCCAAAAAACAAAAAAAAAAAAACAAAAAACAAAAAAACAAAAATTACAATGTGAATGCAAGATATACAGGGAACAATAGATTTAGCAAACTTAGAAATTTTAATCTAATATGGCAGCAGGGAATCCAAAGACAACCTGAGTAACAAAACTTAGTTCTCAAAAACTCACAATTACAGAGCGATTAAGCATTTCTGGGAAAAGGAAAAAGAGAAAGAGAGAAGCCAAGTTCAACAGATGAAAGAAGGGCCCCAGAGAGTTAGTTCAATAGACTGAAATGTATCATTCTTTGCAGGCTGCCTGGGTTTGGTCCCTTGTACACATGGTCCCTCTAGGTGCTGCCAGGAGTACCACCTGAGTACCAAGTCAAAGATTTCTCCTTAAGAAATGAGATTCTTGGGGCCAGAAGCGATAGTCCTGTGGGTAGGGCATTTGCCTTGCACGCTGCCGGCCCATGCTGGCCTGGGTTCAACCCCGCATCCGATATGGTCCTGCGAGCAACGACAGGAGTAGGTTCCTGAGTGCAGAGCCAGGAGAAATCCCTTGAGCATCACCGGTGTGGCCCAAAAAAGCAAAAAAAAAAAAAAAGAGATTCTTTGGGCATGTTCCCAAAGCAAGAAAAACCGTAAAGAATGTATGAAGAATCAAATCCATATATACTCCACCTGTAGTATTGACAGGTGTAGTATTACTAGGAAGTAAATATCTAGTATTTACTAAAGAAGTATTACTAGAACCAAACTATCTTCCTAGATAATTTCCTACCTATGAAGAAATCTGAAAGTTGTTTTTTTTTTTATTTAGATTAGACAGCTTCTGGTTGACATAAGTGAGAGACAGAAGCTTTGCCAAAAGAAGTCAATTTAGGTAGGGCTATGGGTATTGAATACAGAGGTGAGGCCTCTTTCAACAAGAGAAGACTTGCCCTCTGCCCAGTCCAAAAGAAAATATCTGAAAATACTGAAATCAGAACAATCCCCACCTGCGCCATCCTTTAATATAGAGTTGAAGTACATATTGACTAAGAGTGATATAGTCTTCAAGCCAATTCATTTGCTCATAATTTTCAAATTTTTAGTGTTTACCCCTTAACATTTGAATCTACAACTAATCACTAGTATTGTAGAAAACCTCACACAGAAAAAAGCAACAACTCAGACAGAGACAGAAGAATGTAATCTGAGGAAAGAAAACTTCAATAAAATACATATTTACAATACCCTCAGAGAAATAAAAATTACATCTACAAAAGAAAAACAAGATGCTAAAGAGATGAAATATTACCACTGTGCTTTGAGGATGATCAGACTTACCTCAGCATGTTTTAATGCTTACGTAGCTCTGAGGTGTCCCCAGGTTTATTACAAATGCATCTCCCTGGCATAACTTAGGTCACTAGAAAAGTTTAGCTGCAAGGGAGTCTAGAAAATGTAATTGCAGCTTTTCCATTTCTACAACTCCTTAAAAGAGAAAACCTATGGGCTGGAGAAAGAGTTTGCAGGAAAAGTATTTGCCTTATACACACATCTGGGTTCAATGCCAAGAAACCCATTTGGCCCCAAGTCTCCCAGGAATAATACCTACAGAGCTATGAGTAATCCCTGAGCACACTTTGGTGTGGGTCCCCAAAACAGAGGGCACAATAAGTTCTGAGTATCTAGATATATTATCCAAACACTTCATCAGGTCTAGTTAAATTTAAATTCTACCTCTTCTATATGAAATATAATTGACCTTCAACAAAGTCAAACATAGTCATGTGTGAATTCGAGCACAGTTAGAATTTTCAAGTTTTCCTTGATTTTTACCTTTTAGGGAAAATGACAGTCATTTGCAAATCAGGTAAATGCTTTATGACTTATGGATTTTTTCAACTGTCTCTTATAGCGACTTTCACAAAGATAGCCCCAAATCCAAAAAACATTTCTACATGAGAGAAAATATGTCAATTGCTGTAAATATGAGATGCTTAGCTGAAGAAGTTGAAAATCAAGCACAATATTAATTATCAGATATTTTTGTGGGAGTCATAAAAAACCAGAGGATGTGAAGAGTTTATTTATTTTTTTTACATTTATTTATTTTTTGACAATTACAAACATGTTCATGTTTGCTCTCAAGCCATACAGTGTTCCAGCACCCATCCTCCACCAGTGCCCACCTCCCACCACCAATGTCCCCGATACCCTCCCTCCCCTAGCCTGCCTCCATGGCAGGTCCTCCATCTCTTTTTTTCTCTTTCTCTTGATTGAAAGAACAACCAGTGACTAGGAGTTCATAATGGGCCTCAACTTTTTTATTCTCAATCCCAGGCTTTTCTGATCAGTCCCAGACTTCCATACCTCATCTTGCCTAAATCCTGAGCTTATGTGGTATAAGGCCCAGAGGCACATGATGAGCAGAATGTATTAATGGCAGTCACTCAGCTCTTATTGGTCTTGCAGAATCACTGCCTTTCAGGGGCCACATCTGGTTAAAATGGAAAAGATACAGGCTCAGCACATGAAAGGCTGTCTCCTATCTTTCCTCATGTTTAATAGGAATAGCACTACTTTTTTTAAACATTTTTTTAATTTTTGAATAACTATTTTTATTGAATAACTATCAGTTACATAGTTACAAAGTTGTTCATGACTGGATTTCAGTTATACAATATTCCAATACCCTTCCCTTCACCAATGTACTAGCCCATCACCTATGTTCCCAGTTGCCCTACTGCTCTACCCCCTCCCTGTCTACCTCTATGGCTGGTACTATTCTCTTTCTTTCTCTCTATCTCTCTTTTCTCTTTCTCTTCTCCTCTTCCCTCTTTGGGAATTATGGTTAATAGCAATTACTCTTATTCTAAAGAGGTGAGCTATGTGTCAGATACCACACTACATGACCTGGGTAAAACAAAATTCAATTGACTCAATCACTAGAATAACACCTAGAATAACACTGCATGATAAAATGATTATCTTCATTTTATAGATAAAAAAACAGGATTAGAGTGTCTAGGTGGTTCAGTCAAAGTCACACAGGAAGTTGAATGAAATTTTTGCCACACTAGTAGGCAAATTGACCGAGAATGTGGAAAGATAGGTCTATAGCTGAATCTAAAGAAAACAATGTTCATGAAGAATGAACTAGTTCCTGAGGCCCCATTCACTCTCAATGGAACAAACATCTCTGAATGCAGCAGTTATGTATACCTAGGTCAAGAAATCAACATGATGAACGACCTGAGCTGCACAGGAGGAAGAGAGCGGTATGGAATGCCTTCAAAGGCATCGAAGAAATAGCTAAAAGGACAAAAGAACCTCCAGCCCAGGCACATCTCTTTGACTCCACCAATCTTCCTTCATTAACATACGCCTCCTGGGCCCTATGAAAGCAGGAAGAGAATGCTATTCGGGTCTCCCAGAGAGGAATCGAAAGAGCTATGCTTGAATATCATGCCTCACTAAGTGACAGAAGGAATCCAGAGTTCTGACCTCCGTCGCTATTCCAGAATCAGGATGCTGTCTCGCTTGCCAAGGCTTCAAAAATCGGATGGGCTGGACATGTAATGCGATTTGGAGACAACCGCTGACTAGAGCCATTACCGACTGGATTCCACGGGATGTCAAAAGATCATGTGGCCGCCCACCTACAAGACGGTCAGACTTCCTTGTAAAGACCCTGACGGAACGAGTTCGAGGCTCTTCATATTCCTGAATCAACCAGATGCCATTGGGCTACATTGGCACGTGATAGGGTCCAATGGAAATGTTACTGGCGCCCGCCAAGCAAATCGATGAATAACGGGATTCAAGTGATCAAGTGAGGTAGGCAAAAAAAAGTAGTAGTAGGTGCTAGTAGGGCTTACCCCTGAATATGCACTCACAGAACACTCCTGGTGAATTTGGGGACCATATTAGGTGCCAGGGATCAAACCCACATAAGCCACGCCGCAGCACCACCCTATCACTATACCACCTCGCAGCCCCAAGAAGCATTTTTGAGAAACAAAAAACTCTAAATTCCATGTAGGCATTCATGGGATACTTATAAGTTCTGAAGTACATTAACAAAATTTTTGGAAATGAGTCCTGAAAGGCATGGATTATAGTACTAGGAGTAATAAAGAGGAATCATTACTGCCCATTTCCATTTCCTGAAAAATAGAGAGGCCTTCACTACTAAACAGAAACCCAGGTGATAAGTTGAAGGCAGAAGTCGATGTTTCCTGCCTGTGTCTGTCTCTCTCTGCCTCTCCCTCTAGTTCTTCTCTATTTCTCCCTTTAGCACTCTTTTATCTCTCTCTTTCTGTCTGTCTCTCTTGCATCCATGCTTCTGGTCCTCACTAAGCAGTGCTTAGGGCTTGCTCCTGGCAGAGACTCAGGGTCACTCCTGGCGGTGCTCAAGGAACCACATATGGTGCCAGGGACTAAACCCAGGATGGCCACAAGCAAGCGCAACTTACCCACAGTGTTACCTCTCCTGCTCCTCTGTGTGTTTTCTCTAGAACCTCAATCCGACCCTTTAAGTAGACTTTGGATCAAACATACTTCTTTATCACTGCCCTCTGTGAGAACTCTATCTTCTCATCCTATTGTGTCTTTATGCCTGTAATAATCCATATATCCTCTAACTATGGAAAATTACTTTGAGAAGCCTAATACCCCCCAGTCTGAGAATAACTAATCTTTTTTCCATTGTGCCTCCTAACACAGATCTATGTTATAAACCAAGAGTTTACAAAGAGACAGTGTCATAGTGTGTGAAAAGCTTTGAAATGGGAGCTCTAGAACATGGATTTGGAGGCTGCTATTGCTAGCTCTGACATCTCCAAGGTCCTTGTTCTCATCTGTAAAATTCTGATACCACTTCCTTTTGTTTGCCTTCCAAACAGCAAAACGAGATATTAGTGGAAGTGCTGAGGAATTTTCCAGTGTGTCATCCAGATTGGTGTTTTGGGCTTTAGTTCGGTTTACTACTTCCTTTCTTTCCGAACTGTGAGGGCCAAGGCTTGTCTTATGGGGATCTGCATTTTACTTGAGCCTGCAGAGTGCCTTTCACAATGCTAGGTTCTCAGTAATGGCTTATGATAATTAAAGAGCAACTGTGAAAGGTGAAGTCTTCCATCCTAGCACACACAGGATTTACTCCCCATACCTTTCTCTCCCTCCAACCGCTCTTCTAGTTTATGTTCTGGTGTGTGTGTGTATGTGTGTGTGTGTACATATGTGGATGTGTGTGGTGTGTGCTCCATTCTCAGCATCATCTTGCTTTCCCTGATCTGTGGCATAAAGATCCTATAGAGAAATTCTGAGCTGACTGACAGAGACAGATACCCAGTTAGATGAATCAGCTCAAAATTGGGCTCTGTGTGCCACAGCTGAATCTGCACCTAGCATTATGTGCCCAAGAGACACAAATAAGCCAAGGCTATGTCACTCATGGACAGTTGTCTCTATTCAAAATGATATGGGAATCACTGACACTGCAAAGCAGAAAGCTTTCCAAATTCAGAGCAGAAAAAAATCATCAAGAAAAATAACTCCAAGACAGGCAGGTGTGGAGATGGTTAATCTACAAGAGACAATATGCAATTTTCTGTGTGAATGACTTTAGCATCTAGAATGATTCTTCTTCATCCCACTCATATAAATTCATGGTGAAACTGAAAAAGAAAGCTACCAGGACAGATCTTGATTCTGATATTAGCTGCACATGGGTTCTTCGGGTGAGTTCTTTAAATTCACTCAGCTACCACCACATTCCATAAATGTTTACACAGTACCTTCCAGAAACTAAGTCCTTATATCAGTAGAAATAGGAATGGATCAAAATAAAACACGGTTGCAAGGCTCATCCTAATTTTGCTGGTCTGACAGTAGACAGGAAGATTCTTGTGGACCAGAGTCCCCTGAACTCTGGACAAAGGAAGGGCAGAGTAGTGTGGCCAGACCTCCAGACCTTGGCATGGGCCTGAAAATAATGTCACTGTCACTGTCACTGTCTTCCCAAATATCATCGATTTGCTCGAGCGGGCACCAGTAACATCTCAATATGTCCTGTCAAAAACAAAAAATAAATGGCCCCAATGTGTAGTACATTTTGGTGAGAGACTGAATCCAACAGGACAGACCCCAGCAGATATCATTTTATAGCATCTCTTCTAGCTCTGGCCTGCCACTTCAGCAGAGCCTCGCAAGAAGCCAGAGGAACCCGCACACCATGAGGGCCACCATTTTCCACATCCAGACTCCCTCTACTCAGAGCTCCACCCAGAAGAAGAGCTGATCACAGCCCGGCTCATCAGTGACCCACCCTGCAGCAGTCTTTTCCAGGCCAGCCCATGTATGCCGATCCAGAGACTCACACGCATGGGGCAGAGCTGTTACTTGCTCTCCCTGTGCCCAGCTGATCACGAGGCGTCCGGGAGGGATTGTGGGTTCTAGCCCTGGCCCACCACCCCAGCAGAGCTCGCAAGAAGCCAGAGGAACCCCCACACCATGAGGGCCACTATTTTCCACATCTGACTCCTCTCCCTCAGAGCTCCACCCAGCAGACAAGCTGATCACAGCTCAGCTCTGGTTCATCAATAATTGCTCTAGTTTTGAGGTGACTACTAGAGTATCCCACCCAGCACGGCAGAGCCTGGCAAGCTACCTGCAGGTCGATTTGACATGCCAAATACCAGTACAATTATAGACCTCATTCCCATGACCTGATGGAATGGTTTGAGGCTCTTTATGTTCCTGGAGCAGGATAATACCCTTGGGCTATCTCACATGTAACAGGACATATTGAGACGTTACTGGCGCCTGCTCGAGCAAATCGATGATATACACAAAGGCAGTGATACAGTGATCACCTCTGCCCCATTCATTCCTTTCTCCTTTTTCAAGTCCCAAACTGCTATCTGAAACACAGCTATTAAATCTTTATTTCTTTAATTCTGTAGTCCAAACTTTTTACCATTCAAACTTATTTTCAATCTCCTTCATGAGTCACATCTCTGATGGATTTTTGAATAACAAATATTTGGTATTTATAAATTATTCTTCAGCACATGTTAACTCAAATTACCATACTGAGTTGATAGAATTAAAAGTTCAAACAAAGAAACCTGATTTATCTGCTAGATGACAGTCTCCTGGGTGAGTGCATTTTAAATATTGGAAAATAGTTCAAAGCTATCTCCTTTGCTAACTATATAGAATCTCACAGTACAGCTACTCTAAGCTGGAAGCCATCACTATTGTGGTTCTGCTCCCAGGTAATATATATTAATTCCCACAAAAGATATCTTTCCCCTATTAATTGCCGGCCCTTAGAATAATTCACTTTATGATTCTTGCTAGAGAGAAAACTTTCAGGGACAAGAGAGGTCAGACAAGGTAAGTTGGAAACATGTGACAGCATCAATACTTTTATTGTGGGAGACAAAACAAAGAACTGACAGTAATCCTCTTAAAAAACATGGTTTAAAGATTTTCTTTCTCAGTGGCCATTACTGAAAAGTACTTGGGCGAAACCAGATATAGCAAACACAGATGATCTGCTTATTGTGGCTATCCCAAAGTAGCCCCACTAAATGTATTCCTGATTTGCTGCTCAAAATAAAGAGAAAATAAATTGGAAAACTCAAGGCTGGGCTGCAGTAAGATCAGCTGCAAAAATACAATTAAAGGGTGTGGCGCCCCAGGACCGGCTGCAAATCTACCCACAGGTTACTGTAACCCTGCATCTCCGCTGACCCGTTACCCCAGGAAGAGCAGAAACTCCATCAACGGAACCAAGGCAAACTGCCTTGGTTTCCAACTCGAACCCCCTTGAGCCCTGCACTTCCTAGAACATCCCAAAACGCAAACCGCCGCTGACGCGCATAGCGCTCGCGCCGATCCTCTTACTACCATCTTGCATGAGGTACCAGTGAACCTTAGTTCTACATCCTTGCTACTCCACCCAAACTCTGCAAACAGACCAGATACCTACCAACTGTACTATCTAGTCACCCAAGACCCCACATTTGCAACCTCCAATAGTCATAATGGTAAGTAACGTTAGAAAAATTCCATCAAGCTTCCAGAGTGAAGTTACTAGTCCAGATGAGCGCGCACAATATTAAAATTTGAGTTGTATAACCTCTTCTGATAAGGAATTTCGAAAGAAATGTTAAGGATTCATATGAATTCAGTGAAGCAATGGAATGCGCAAACTCAATAAAATACAAGAGGACATGAGAGAAGATGTGGAGGAAAATGCAAATGGAAATGATCAGATATTGAAAAATGAGGTATATGAAACAAAACACAGTGGAAAGCCATCATAGCAGAAATAGCTACTGAAGAAAGAATTAGTTATCTCAAAGACGAAGTTCCAAAGATTCTCTACACAACACCAGAAGATAGAAAAAAAAGACTCACAATTCATCTAACAGACAACAAGTATATAATCTGATGAAGCCAGAAGAAACAACATGATCATTGGGGTCCAAAGAAAGGCAAGAAGAAAACCTCTTTGATAAAGAAGATATTTGTCAAAGCATCATTGCTGAGAAGTTCTCTGTGAATCAAAGAACGCTTTTTGCTCTTACATCAAGGAGGCCTGGGAGGGATCTAAGTTAAAAGAAACTCCCAAATAAGAATACTCCAAGCTACATCTTAATTAAAATGATAAAATTATAGATTGAGATAGAATAATGGAAAAGCAAGCAAGATCAAAGAAGGGAAATCACATACAAAGGAACATCTCAGATTTACAGCAGACTTCTCTCATGCAAACACTCCGGTGCCCGGGGAAAACAATGGTGGGATATTGTAAAAGGCCCAATGAACTGCAGGCCCTACCAAGAATTCTTCTTTACCTGGGGCCGAGATAGCTCAGCCGGAAGTGCCATCGCTCCCGGTACTTGTGCCACAGCCCCATGCCGCCAGGTCTGACCCCTGGCACTCTACAGGAGTCCCCTGAGCACTGCCAGGTAATTCCTGAGGCAGAGCCAGGTGAACCCCCTGAGCACGCCGGGTGTGACCCAAAAAGCAAAAAAAAAAAAAAAAAGAATTCTTTTTACCTCCGTCAGACTCACATTCAGATATGAAGGAAAGATACACAGCTTCCATGGATAAGCAACAACTCAGGAACTTCATGGACTAAAAATCAACTTTAAAGAAGGACTGAAGGGTCTGCTGTAATATGACCAAACCTAGGCACAATAAGCAATAAACAGAAAGATGACACAAAATCCTATGACAATACCCCTCTCAATGTCAAATTGGTCTAAATGCACCAATTAAGAGACACAGAGAGAGTAACAAATGGATTTAAAAATTGAACCCAACATTCTAAGTTGTCTGATAAGAAAATGCATCTGAATAATCAGAACAAATACAGACTCAAAATCAAAGGGTGGAAGACCACTTCTCCATGCAAACAACTCCTCCAAAAAGGCTGGTGTGCAGCCATATTAGTATCAGATAATATAGACTTCAGCTGAAAAAGGTTAGAAGGGCCAACGAAGGCCATTTCTTATTACTAAGCAAAGAAATTACACTACTAAACATATATGCACCTAATGAGGGGCCAGCAAAAATATATAAAACAACTGCCAAGAGACTTGAAGACATAACAGTAGCACAATAATAGTTAGAGAGCTCAACACTGCTCTATCAACGATGGATAGATCAACAAGACTGAAACTCACCACAGAAAATATTTGGCCTACAAGGAAGAAATGGAAGAAAGAGAGCTAGTGGATATATACAGGGGCTTTCATGCAAAAAAGCTGAATACACATTTTTCTCAGTGCATATGGAACACTCCTCCAAGATAGACCAAGCATGCTGAGCCAGGCCAAAGCATACCTCTCAATAAAATTAAAAGATAGAAATTGTGTCGCTATCTTTC
>JAJIBD010029285.1:0-11097 GCA_021461705.1 Cryptotis parvus
AACATCCTGGGACCTAATTTAGTCACCACTAAGGTGACACAAAATAATAAAATAAAGAAACAAATTTTTCAATGTGTACTAAAACGGAAAAATGGTCCAAAGAAAATTAAGCAGAATGAAGAAATGTTTGACTCATACTAAAACTTTTAGATAAATGCTATGAAATACTAGTTAAGGGCACACTCCACCAAGGCAAGATGTCATTTCAAATAATGCTAACAGATAAAATCATTTGGAACTAACAGCAGGTAATAGTTCATACTCTAACTTGTAAAGCTAAAAATCTACCTTACTCTGACAATAACTTAAAAATCTCAAAATTAGACAAAATTACTTATCTACTATAAAAAGTAAATCGTATAAAAATTTATTGACTCTTTTTTTTTTAGGTCACCTAAGCGTGCTCACAGAATTACTCCTGGCTCTTCGTTCAGGAATTACTACTAGCAGGGTTTTGGGGACCATATGGGATTCTGGGAGATCTAACGTGGGTGGGCTGCATGCAAGGCAACCACCCTACTTGCTGTTCTATTGCTCTGGCCCAGTTTATTATCTTAATGTGAAACTAGGATTAAAAACATGCTTCAAAGTATTGCTCAACTTTAGTAAATGTTTATAATAAAAATTAATGTTAAATAATAAATTATCAATAATAGATTACTATAGAGTAAAATAAACAAATTTATAAATTATACGATTTCATAATAAATATTTATTTAAAATAAACTATTTCTGATAAATTAATTTACGATACATAAATAATCATCAATAACAATTACTATTACTTTAATTACTTTTGTATCACTTGTCTTCCCATTGTTCATCGATTTGCTCAAATGGACACGAAACAAGTCGCATTCAGTGGGAGATGAGGTCATATTGTTACTGTTTTTGGCATATCAAATACACCATGAGTAGCTTGCCAGGCTCTGCTCTGGCTCTAGGTTCATCCCATGGGGTACAGTCTTTTTCTATATCATACCATCAACCATCCAGAGCCCACAGGGATGGGGAGCCCCAGGTGTAGACAAACCTGTCTCTCTGCTCTGGCACCTGTCAATGCAGCTAGGCACCACAGCCACACTAAGAAACATCTCAAGAGGGCAGAATTTTAAATTTGCTTTAATAACTTTAATTGATTAATTTTAACTCAGGACTTTTGAGGCTCAAGACAAGTACACTTTCAGATATACTATTACTCCTGTCCCATATTAGGTTGTTGATCTCTACAGCCTCACTATTATAAAACTGAGCTATCAGAATCCACATCTCTTCTGCTGAGTCCCAGAAACTTATCTGTTAGTTAATATTTTTTGAAATCCTAAGAAAGAAGACTCCTGCAAAAATGAGAATAAGCATTAATAAATCAAATAAGTCAAAGAATAACTCTCTTTCATTTAGTTAATTTTTGCTTGTGATCCTTAGAAACTTATATATCAATTTTTAAAGACTTTCCATAGTTGTAAAAAGATAATCTGATTACACTTGCAATTTTGTTCAGAGGGTTTCAAATAAAGTATAATTATTCTTTAAATGAAGGAGAAAATAAGTTTCGTAAGTTTGCAGGTACTGGGCAAGCATTCGCACACTTTTTCATTAAACATAAAAGCGTTCAAAAGTTGCATGTCTGAATATAAGATTAATTTCTTACACAAAATAATTTTCCATAGGAAAAAGGCTATATTATGTTGAAAATAACTATTCTTTAATCCTCCCAAGCTGACTTAGAGTTGCCAGTCATTATTCATATTATATTAACTCTACCATATTTTAATCAATTTCATTTCTGTCAAAAGATTGCTTATATAAATTAGCTAACATTTCCCGCATCACAGTTTATAAGCCAGTTAGGGTGGAATTGATCCTCCCACTGATTTCATTTCCCAATCAATACCTTTCTCAGCAACAGACATGGTCTTTTTGTAGTTTGATTTTTTGAGGAGGAGTGGGCAGCAGCTTATCTGCATGAAATAGGTATTGTTTAGAAGTAGTGGCTTGCCTAAGAGCTGAGGCAGCAGGTGTCATAAAGAGCACATGCAGCAATAAACAGGAAGAGAATCTCAAAAAACTTCAGAAACTCGAGAACTCAATTCAATATCCTTCTCATTGAACCACAGTTCTGAAAATGTGACTGATTGCTCTGGAATTTTCCCACGTGTTTATTCACTTGCCTTTTATTTCTGTTTACAGAATACAATTTTGAAGTATTATTATTATAAGGTCATAATAATATCACCTTATATGTAAATAAAAATGAACAATATAGAGTTCTGTTTCAAAAGCATGACCTGTCATCAAATGTAAAGCATTTTAAAGTTATATTAGAAAAGAGCAGAGAAAGAGGGAAGGAGTTAAATACAACTCCCAAGAAAAATTGAGCATGTGTACATGACATTAGAATTTAATATCCTCTACGGAGGCTCACAGCAACAATGAAATAGCAGCATTTTCACAGAAAGGAATACTACGAAACATTTGTGTGTAGTGTGTGTGTGTGTGTGTGTGTGTGTGTGTGTGTGGTTGCGGGGGACTGGGAGTTTTCAAATGGGGCTCATGGAAAGGGGATACTCACCATGATTCCAAGTGCAAATAGTTGGAGAGTACAGTGCTAGAGCAGAGCAATCCGGGCCCAGTGGCTCCACATCCCACCCCTCACACCTCATAGCCAGGTAAGCACCACAGGGTCTGTATTTCTTGGCATCATAAATAGCAGCACAAAGAAGGGGAAGGAGGTATACGGGGAAGGGCTTCTGCTCACAGGCATCACGGTAGGCCAGTGGCTGCTCTGGACAGTGAAACAAGACTCCTGGTGTTTGTCTTCCGCTCCTGCGTCTGCCCCCTCCACCTGATTTGACATGTAAGAATGGGTGATGAAAATGAGGAACTAGAAACTAGCCCTGAAAAGAGCTTGTTTTCTAGCAAAATGCTACTACCCTTAAAGTGGAAAAAGTGTTTGTCCTACTGGCTGAAGCTTATCTTGGAGCTTCAGACCCTCTCTGATCTCCTAAGCCAGTTCCTGGTTTTGCATCCATACATAAGCCCTATGCTTGTCCTGCACAGTAATCTGGTACTTCTGCTTCTCTGGAGAATGCAGGCTAACCCAACCATGATCTCATCATAGCATTATCGAGGGAAAGACACGGCACTGCAGAATGGAATACCCCATGTTGTCAGCCTCGTATTTTTCTGTTTGGGGCACACATCACCGGGGAAGCAATCTGCAGAAAGTGTTGCTGAGAGCAGTGTAAAGCCAGAGGAACTTGCACCCAAGATCTTACAACTGAATATCTATTCTCTCATTATAGTCTCAGTGGAAACAGCTGCCATAAAAACAAAACACATAAATAGCATCTTGAGGATGTTCTTCAAGATAATGGACCTACTTTTACAGTCAACACAGGGCAGGAGGGAAGGAGAAAGGAGTTCTTCCAGATTCAATGAGACATGATAATTAATCACAATGCCTGGACTCTCTGTCAGTATCTGAACAAATCGATAGTAGAAAAGACAGTTTTGGAACTTAGGAAATATGAGCCACAGACTGAGGATCAAGTCATATCTGAGAAGTATTTTTAAGTGTGTTAGGCTTAACAGCAGCCTCATACCCAAGTTACACCACATATTTTCAAGGAACTCATTATAAAATATGGTGCTTGCCTTTGTTTATTATATCCCTCAGAAGAACAGCAGGATTTTAATAGAATGGAATCTTGGTAGATGAGTATGTAGGCAGAACGGATCTTGGAGTTAATTGCCTCATTATACTGTACATATATGAAATATTTTATGATAAAAAGTGAGTATAGTACGAGTTATATGTCTGTGGGATTTACTCAGTCCTAATTGCCTTTTGCCTGGTAAGTTTATGATTTTATCTTAACAAGGAAGCACTAACAGAAGAAGTGTGGCTGGTGCCATTTGATGGCCTTTATCTAGAAAGAAGTGACATTAAGTTCAAGAAATTAGGAGAAGGGGGAATGCATGGGGACTCCCCAAAGCAGCAGACTTCTAATACCTGATGGGAGCAGCTTATACAGGAAAGAATGAGAATGAGATGGTTTTCAGCACAAGGACAAATGGTGAGTTCTAGCACCTCTATTTGCCGTGTTAATTAAATTACCCTTTACACTCAATACCTAGTAAAATTTTATATCATCTTGACTTTGGGGTCCTCATAGACCATATTTTTAGCAGACCTAACTAATTTAGTCACACTGGAGTTTATTTTACTGGTAGAAATGTAGCGCATTTCTTTAATTCCTATGCACAGCTACTTCTCTCATGAAGAATAGAGAGAGGAAATGAAAGGGCCGGAGAGAGCTAAAATCAACAGGCTTTGCAGGAAGGAGACCTGGTTCAGTATTTAACATGTCAGAGTCCCACAGACACTGACTCAAGAATAGCTTTTGAGTAAGTCTAGGTGTCACTCAAAACAAAAAAAAAATTAATTTTTATTATACCACAGTGAAACATACAATTACAAGGTGTTCATAACCGGTTCTTGGTAATGCAGTATTCCAGCCCTTACATCCACTCCACCAGTGCCCCATTCCCACAACCAGGTGTAGCCACACCCCCTCCCTTAGCTCTAGGCTGCCTCAATAGCAGGTACCCCCTTTCTCTCTCTCTCTCTTTCTCTCTCTGTCCCTCTGTCTCTCTGTCTCTGTGTCTCTGCATCTCTCTCCCTCTTCTTTTGCACATTTGCTAGTCCTGCGGATATTTAGGGCTATCATTTGAGTCTCTTTGTGTATATTCAATGGTGAGTTCTAGTCTGACATTACCATTTCCACACTTAGTAAAACATTGGTATATATTTATATCTCATTAATGGAGGCAATCATTCTATATCTTTCTTAAAAAAAAAAATAAAACAATAATATAAAGAGGAACTTAACTTTTTTTCTTCAGCATCTTGAGGACAAGTTTTTCTCTAAAAGTGAGAAAACAACACAGAGAAGTGTATTGTGAGAGCAAAATAAATCATCCCAAAATAAGTTTTTAAGCAAAAGATTCATTTAATGGGGAGGGGTCTGAAGGCAGGATGGAGTTAGCACTATAAGTGGAGTCGGATGCCCAGGAGTTCTCTCAGGAAGGACTCTCCCTGCCACACATAGTGTAGGGCTGCAGGCTGATATCCAATCTCCTTATTCACAGTGGGAGAATACAGAACTCAAACCTGCAGACCTCTGCTTTCCTTTATGAGCCTCTTCGGAAATCTTCAGGGCTCTTCCTTCTACACCCTCAACTTTCATTTTAGCTGAGTTGAGTTTCTGTCTACACTATGTAGGTGAGGGAATTTATTTTGATGACTTTCTCCCAGGTATAACAGGAGGTAAATGCTATATTAATAAATTTCTACTTAAGTCTTGTTTACAACTGACTGGTATTTGTTTGATGGATTTTCTAGTCTCTAAAAAAGCTAGGTGATTTGATGAGGTGATTTCCTCTGTGTTCCTACAGTAATCAATGAATTCTGAGGCACCCTCTCCTACAAACTAATATAGAGAAAGGAAAGCAAGTCACTTACAGGCTGTAATTTTCAGTTATTTTTGGTTTGGTTTAATGGTTTGTTTTTCTTGGTTTTTTGTTGATAATAGTTTCTTTGCTAAAGAACTGGTTGATGAATTACACAGACTTCTTAGTTGCAAAGCTCTTTCCAGGACAGTCTCTCTCTCTCATATTTTAAATTTTGTTATATCACATGGACGGACAATTACAAGCTGTTCATTTCCAATGCTCGTTTCCAGTCTAGCGAGACCATTTCCAACTACTATTGGCAAACTGGTCGGACCTTCTCAGGACAGATAGTTTTTCAGTACTCATTCCATATCAGCATCAAGTCACCTCCTTGAATTTAAAGGTTCCGTTTGTAGAAACTGAGGTCCCATTTGATCCAATCACACCACTCCTGGGAATATACCCTGGGAGGTCAAAAACAACATAGCAAGCTCCATCTGCTTCAATGTTATAACAGCACTATTCACAGTTGTCAGAATCCAAGTGCCGGAGACAGATGACTGGATAAAAGAAATTGTGGTACATCTACACAATGGAATACTATGCAGCTGTTAGGAAAAACAAAGTTATGAAATTTGCCTATTAATGGGTGGACATAGAGAGGAGCATGCTGAGTGAAATTAGCCAGAGGAAAGAGGCAGATATAGAATGACGGAATTCATTTGCAGCATTAAAATAAAGTATGATACTAATGTCCAAGACCAGTCAAATGGTCGATCAGGAGGTCTTGTCAGTGAGTGGAATCTACTGAAAGTGTGTGGGGAGTCAGAGGTTAGGTAAGACGGAGAAGGAACAGTGTACTAATAATTGTTGGAAATAATGATACCAGCCTAGAACTTAGCATTGAGTATAGGCAAAGGGATATACATGATAACCTCTAAATGTATGTATTGCAAGCCACAATGTGTAAGAGAGAAGGGAGAGAGAGAGAGGAAGGGGGAGAGAGTGAGAGCATAAGAGAGAGACCAGTAAACAGCTTACCTTTCTACATTAAATTAAACCAATAGGAATGAGAGAAGAGAGAAAGCAGAGAGAGAGCGAGAGAGAGAGAGAGAGAGAGAGAGAGAGAGAGAGAGAGAGAGAGAGAGAGAAGGCAAATGCCTGCCATAGAGGCTGAACCAGAAGGGAGAGGAATTGTAGGACATTGGTGGCGGGAGATGGGCACTGGTGGAGTGATGGGTGCTGGAACACTGTATGACTAAACCCAAACATGAACATCTTTGTAATTGTACACCTCACGGTGGTATAATAAATTTTCTAATGGAGTTCAATCTGTAAAGAAAAGACAAATAAAACAGAACACCAAATAGTGATTTTGATATTAGAGCACAACTCTAAAATTTTGTTGCTTCAGAGAAGTTTCTATTATCTGCTTACTTTTCAGGTTTAAACATGTATGCCCCAGAAAGTTTCTCCACTAGTGAAATCAGCTTGTTGGCACATATCACATCTGACCAGGAGATGGCAGCACAAACATATCTTAGAATCACTTCAAACGCTGCAGGATAGTCCCAACAGGCCTTCAAAGCCATTGCTCTAGGGAATACACTGAATACTGCACGTGTACCCATTTCTTTGTCTTTGATAAGAAAACTCTAGCAACTTCACGATCACTGGCTACGCAAGCCTTTTTGTTTTTGTTTCAATGGCGGGTTATTGCTCAAAGTTTGGATATCCTTTTTATGAGGAATTTGGGCCTCGCATTTTGATGTTTCTGTAACATTAAATTGTTTCAAGTTACTGAGATTTTCTTTTGCACCCAGATTATAAATTCACTCACACCAGGCATAAGCAGCACATCAGAAACTCAAAGAACATTCTGGAGGAAACCAAGTAGCACATGGCTTTTGATTGAACACAGAAAAGTGTCACGGAGGCTCAGAGTGCCTAAAATAAATAAGTCAAAAGCGTGACCTTCTTTGGTTAATTCTTTCATGGTTTTGGTTGCTAGTAAGGTATTTATTATATTTTGCTTCCCTCTGCTTCTTGCCCCAACTTCTCCACACTCCTGCTATTAAATCCCAATCTGTACACCTGTATTTTTATCTTCCTTCTCTTCTCCCTTGGCATCCCTCTCTCATGAAACTGTTTCTCTCAGTTCTCTCTGGATCTATCTGACTTTTTCCTTAGAGCCTCAGGAAAGGTGGAAAGAGGAGGAAGAGAGAATAGGAGAGAGATATAACAGAGAGAGCTGACTGCCTAGGGGGTCAAGACTGCATATGGAGAAGAGGTCTCAAGGCCCCAGCTCAAACCTGCACAAAAATAGGTACCATGAACACCAGTTGCTGTGCAAGCTTATTCCTGCCAGTAGCACTAGGTTCTTGCAAATAAGAAAAAATTAATAAATTGCACCATGTTTTAACCATGCTCAGTGAAGGATGTTTCCAGCACCCTAATCAATTAGACCACACTGAAAGGTGTAACTAAAGCCTTCTGTGTTTTCTTGTCCCTCGATAGCACTTCCAACTACTCAGCACTTGAAAAATGGTGAAGGTCAAAGAACAAACAGATCCAGGCTCCCTTGCTGAGCCCCAGTTACTGTAAGGCCTAAGTATTTTCTCCTTTACCCTAGTTGGTGGAGTAGTTATTGTGGTTGAGGGTACAGTTTGGGTCTGGTTGCTCCATTTATCTAACACCTGCTGTGGGCTGGGCCTCTGAGTATTCGCTCTGCCAGTTCCCTAAAGGGGGTTGTGAGAGGCTAACGGGTTGGCAATGTTGTTATGATACCAAAGCCCCAAGCAGTCTATGGAGGTAGCAAATGGGGAGCTATTGGGGGCCTTGGCCAGCAGCATCCAGCACAAATAGGGGAAGACCAGATCTTGCCTGACTTCATCCTAGGGAGAGAAGGAGAGGATGGACTTGGAGAGAAACTGCACCTTGCCCGCTACTGCTGAAAGGAATGAAAGAGCAGGCACCCATGCAGCAGCTCTGGATGGCAACACTCGCTTTACTGGACACAGTTTAAACCTTTTATACAATATTTGGGCGGAGAAGTACAAGCACACATTACAGAGCATTTACAAGCTCCGGGCCATTGTAACAGGGGAACAAATGACAATCCTGGGTACTTATTTGCAAGGTAACATTTGCAGAGATAACAATCATTGATTTACATACCTGTGGTCAGAGGTCAGAAGACCAGGCACTTCTGCCTCACTTTAGCTCGGATTAGCACAGATGTTTTTGGGTGTAACTTGGGCAGGGCCCATTTCTGGGTCCGCCCTTAGGGTCTTGTGGTGGGAAAATGCTGGACCCTAAGGCTAGTAGCTGAGAGCCAAGAGGGGGCCTTGTGGTCAGCATGGCATTATAACCCTTTGTCCGCCCCACGAAATGTTATCTGCAGGTGATGATTCTAGAAAGGTAGCCTGATCAGAGAAGGCACCAAAGAATCTCTGGATCTTCCTGTTTCTCCATGCTGGAGTTGGTTCTGATCTGCTGCCATTAGCAGATCAAGAACAACTCAGCTTTCACCAACTTCCCATTCAATGAATATATTGGGCAAGCAGAAGTGAGAACTCCTCACCCCAATAAGCACAAGTCAGCTCCTGAGGTCAGTGCAGGTGTGGGCTCTGACAGCCCAGAGTCACAGGGCAGTTCTTTGTGTGGTGAAAACAGTTTATAATGTGGGCCAAAATTATACGTTCCTGATCTAGTAAACAGTTTTGCTGTGTGCACCGAACCAGTGGGGGATGAGAGAAAGGAAGGAGTCTGGCTAGCTGGTCCTCATCAATTCTGGCAGCAGCATCTAACTCAGAACAAGATGACTTTGGTCACGGCACGGCCTTCCATGTCATTGCACAAGCACCATTTGTTGTGGTAGGAAAACAGGTTTTTATGGAAGAGCATCTCAATCACACACTATAATTTTAATCTACACAGAGCTGTTAACATATGGGTCCTCATTTTGTTCCTAGGCCCAATGCTCAGCAGCTGTCAAGGGAACAGCTCATCCCACAATCCCAATGGGCACCTTCCCTGCCCCCCTGCACTCCCACTTGCACTGAAAGGGGCTTGCCTCTAATCAACACTCTGGACTCCTTCACAGTGTGAGGACTGCTCCTTTCCACTGCAGCACTTCACGGAGAGACAACGCATGCATCTACAAAGCCTAATAGTGTTTGCTACATAGTCTTTCTGTTTTTAAAAGAAGTAGGTAGGAAATGTAAAAGAGAAACCCTCAGCATGGAAATATAAACTCACTTCAAGGAAGAAACACAAAATCATTCAATGAAGTTTTAAAAATGAAGTCTCCATAGATAGTCTCACACTGTAATAATGAGGATAGACTAAGCATTCACTACAATAAGTCAATCTCAGGCCTAGTTTCTTTACCTGGACATTGCTATTAAAAATGTATGAGATAAAGCCAAACAAAATAAACACCATCCCCATACTATACTGTATTTATTTAGCACCTTCAAACGTTAGGCAGCCTGACCAATCTTCTCAATATTTGTGTAGAAGTGTATTTTAATGTACACTTTACAAGATGTAACCATTGGACTCATATCATTTCAGATTACAAGTTGGCTGCTAAATAACTTAACAAAAAATCCTATATTTCTTTTTCCAACTTTTTGTTGCAAGTCACCTATTGAAGTCCTCGCCCTGCAGGAGTCATTGCTGATTATAGCAAGTCCCGATTAGAATGTGCTAAGATAATATTATCACTATTTCATAAAGGAGAAGATATGAAGAAGAGGGGTTGAATGCAATCAACTGCCAAGTATGACCCCTGCACTAGGGAAGTGGATGAAAACAGGTGTTTAAGGAAGCAGGAATAGGCAGAGTGTTGTAGAGATTCAGCGATGACCAAGATCTAGGCGTGAGTCCCTCTACACTCTCAGCAGAAGGGTGGACAATAGGAACACAGGAGGTGTGTGCTCACGAATGCTTCTACTGGTTTGTTTTTAAGGGGTAGTGAGATGTGTCTGCACAGTTTACATGCCTTCTGCCTGCTGGGGAAAGAAACTGAAGGCAGGGACTAGGGCCAACCTCCAGAGTCAGTTCTAATCACTTACTTCAGGAGTTACTATACATTGATAAAATTCTGAAAGTATGTGTGACTCTTTACTCAAATTTCCACATTTAATTAAAGATAAATTGGCTCAGATTTTCATTTGTATTAAAGCTACCATCACAAAAGCGATCACTTGAATCCGTTACTCGGCCCGATTTGCCTCGAGCGGGCGTAGTAACATTTCCATTGGACCTATCAATGTGCCAATGTAGCCCAATGGCATCCTGGTTGGTTCAAGAGGGGAATACGAAGAGCTCAAACCGTTCCTTCAGGAGTCTTAACAAGGAAGTCTGACCATCTTGTAAGTGGGCGGCCACGTAGATCTTTTGACATCTCGTGGGATCCAGTGCGACCTTGGCTCCAATCCAGCGGTAGTCCCAAATCGCATTACGTGTTCAGCCCATCTGATTTGCTGTTGCCTCAGCAAGCCGAGACAGCATCCCGGATTGTGGAATAAGCGAGGGGGTCAGAGCTCCAGATTCCTTCTCTCACTTAGGTGAGGCGTGATATTCCCAAGCATAAGCTCTTTGATGCCTCCTGGGAGACCGAATAGCATTCTC
>JAJIBD010029287.1:0-13303 GCA_021461705.1 Cryptotis parvus
CCTGACAGTGAGAGTCTCATGGTGGGCTCAGACCACGTCAGGGTCAGAGCTGGGAGCGGGAGGAACCTCCCGCCAGCCAAGGAGCCCGGCCCAGCTTCGGCGTCCTGGCGCGGCAGCCTGGCGCGCGGCCCCGTGTGCCAACCAGCGTCCTCCCTTGCACTCCTGAGCCGTGACCACCGAAATCAGGAGGTGCCGGAGCGGTGGGGAGGCTTACCTGGGCTGTTACCACGCTGCCATGTCTGCTCGCCCACGCTGGCCTACTGGCAGGACAGCAGGATGCGAGTCCCAGACCCGGGCAGTCTGGGGGCTACGCTGGGCACCAGCCTTCCCAGGCCATGCCGAGGGTCCCCAGCAGCCAGGGGGTGTTTCTCCCTCACTGTCCAGTACTGGGGGCACGGGTGCCTCCCCAGCCTCTGCAAGGATAGTAACTGCCCAAGGGACGAAACAGGTAGACAGGGAGTGGGGAGGGTCCCCACCTTCCAGAAATCTGCCCCCTGGAGGCGGCCGAAAGGAAGGAACAGGCGGGACCCACACCTGTATCAAACCACTCTCTGTGGTTTTATTCAAATAAAAACCGTGCCTCACCACCACCCCCGCCCAGGGCCGCCCCCAGCAGCCAGGCAGCGCCAGCCTTGGGGGAGGAGGCTCTTTACGGGAACTTAGGCCCAGGGCCCCAGGGCGGCGGGTCAGTGGCAGAGGCGATGGTCTCCATGTTGAGGAGCGCCGGTGCATCTTGGTCTCCAATGTCGATGCCCCTGCCACATCTGAACAAGGCGCGGTTGGAAGTCGGGACCGGCGGCGGCCGTCTGGGGACGCACTTGGAAAGGTCGAGGCCGAGGCTAGGCACAGACAACCGCCGCCACAGACTCTGGGTCACAGGCCCCAGGGCCAGGCATGGGACCACGGGCTCGGGGCCCTCCACCCCCTCACAGCGCCCGGCCTGGCCGCCTTCACTGAAGCCACACCGGCTGCCCGTGGGGGCTGCCTGGGTCCAGTCACCGGGGTCACCTAAAGCCCTGCCACCATCTCGAGTGTCACAGGGAGGAGATGACACCGAAGATGGGCCACAGAAGGACACGCCAGGCCCACGATCGCCTCTGGCGAGGAGAGCCCGGCCCCACCTGAGCGGAGGGGCGCTGAGTGGAGAGGGGCCTGAGGAGGGACACAGGAAAGGTCACCTGACCCAGCGAGGGCCCCAAGTTCGTCTGCTCGCGGGAGCCAGGTCTGAGCAGCCACCCCAGGTGAGGAACAGGCCCTTGGCCCCCAGGTGCCCCTGCACGCCAGCTCCTGGGGGTATTGGGACCCCACACCCACCTTCTAGAGTCCTCGAAGGTGATTCCTCGTAGACCTGAATTCGGGCTCCCTAGGGACAGAGCACGCGGCAGGTGAGGGAGCCTACCTTTACGCCCAGGGCCCCAAGTTCAGGCCGCTACGATGACCATCGGATGGACCCATTCACTACAGCCAGGCTGGGCCCAGACATTTTCAAGGAACATTCACTGAGCCACCATTTTTTTTTTATTTGCGGCGGTTGCACCAGCAATGCTCGAGAGTTACTTCTGGCTCTGAGCTCAGGATTACTCCACTAGCAGTGATTGGGGGACCACACGGGATGCCAGAGATAGGGCAGGTCGGCATGTGCAAGGCAAATACCCTCCCCACCGTACTATCCTCCAGCCCCAGAAACAATTCATAAAGACTAAAGTCGCCACAGCAAGGCAGTATAAGGAGTCGCTCTGGCTACGCCACCTCCAGGTCATTATCCTGGACCCCGAAGTTCCCCAGGACAGACGGGAGAGGAAGGGCTCTGCTCATTCCCTCCTTTGGCCAGCCCTCCATTTCTGGTGCCGCAGCCATGCACCAGCCCAGGTAACACCCTGATCGGCCTGGGGGGAACGGCCTGGGAACACCAGCATTGGCCGAGAGTCACTGACAGCATCCAGGCTGCTTTACCACACCCTCACTGAGGGGCCAGGCCAGGAGGGACACAGCTCTCACAGCCCCTCAGATAGGAGCTAAGCGCGTGCTGGGCCATCCCAGGGTCCACCCTGGCCCACCGCGGTTTCTCCTTGCTCTCATCCCCTGGACGAGGCCCTGGGCTCTGGCTGTAGCTTTTGGGCATTTTCACCCAGCTAGATAGAATCTGAGGTTCTCTGTGTGTAAGACCCACCTCCCGAGCGAGCCAGCCCAGGTGCTGGGGAGGGGGCTGCAGCCCCTCAACCCCGGCTCCTGAGGGGACACCGCTAGCCAAGCCCAGAGCAGCAGGGCAGGGCTGGGAAGGAACAAGTCGAGTCCCAGAAAGCCGCAAGCACCTCTCTGGAGAAGCTACAGAAAGCAAGGGGTGGCCTCCGGGTCCATTCCGGGGTCGCTTTGATGCGGGGCAGGCAGTCCCAGCGTGCTGCAGAAGGCCCGCGGTACTGAGCGAGCCGCGAGTCCTGCGGGGGTCTGACAGCCTGTAAGCCAGGCTGGTTCTGTCTTATCAACCTGCCCGCTGCCAACCACCCACTCCTGCAAATTGAGGAAGCTGCGGCCTGGTGCCCGGGGCCCAGGGTGCCAGGAGCCATGCCCGGAGGGCAGAGCCATTCGAATCAAGTAGGGACCTGGTTCCACCACCCGGTGCACCACAAGTACTACTCTGTGCCACACCTGCTGAGTGGGGTGGTGCCACCAAAACAGGAGGCCCCCATACACACACACACACACACACACACACACACACACAGGGGGGCCAGAGCAGACAGAGCGCACAGGCAGGGTGACCACAGCACCCACCTGGGGCCAGGCAGGCCATACACAGCGGCTCAGGCCTACAGGAAGCCCCAGTGGCCCAAACACAGTCCTAGAGCCGACCTCTCGGTGCTGCCGGTCTCGGCCTGGGGACCCCACGGCCGCCCATTTATCTACTCACCAATGGGCTCTGTGGGGTCTCCTACCGCTCTCCTCCAGCCCAGTTTGCCAGGTCGGCCCTTCCCGGCTCAGGAGACACATTCACTAAAAAGTCACGGTAGGGGCCCTGGGAGTGGGGATTCTGGACCTCAGGGAACTGGGGCGGCAGGGGTGTCGACCTGGCCAGGGCGAGGCCTGTAGTATGAACAGTCGAGATGCGGGTGTGTCCCCACTGGGGGCCGGAACTCACCATCTGGCCCCACGCAGGCGCTGGCGCCTCCATCATGTGCCGTACTTTATGGGCCTTGACTCCTTCTCGATGTAAGGTTTCCCGACAGCTCCTCCACCTGGAGGGTACACACAGGTGAAGACCTACCCTGGGACGTGCCAGGGCGGGGCTATACGGTGACAGCCCACAGGGCGGGACAAAGCGTGATCCACACCAATGGCAGCACACACAGAGTGGATGGAGCGTGGCCCACATCGGGCGTACTCAAGTGAATCTTGGTGCATAATTAGGGCGGAGCTATACCTGTGACAGCCCATAAGGGCGGGACAAGTGTAGTACAAACCAATTACAGTTTATGCAAGATAGCTGGGGCGTGGCCCTCAGTGGGTGGCATGGGTGGGGCTCATAAGAGCCCTTGAGCAGGAAGGAGCGTGGCTTGGCGGGGCTTGTTGGGGCTAGGGGGCCAAGGCTATGTTACATTCCGATGCCTCGCGATTGATTCTCCCATCACTGTCCAGTCATTGCATGTGGAAGAGGGCAGGCGAGAGGCTGTGTCAGCCCAGCTGCAGGGGTCAAGAGGGGGACGGGGGCTGGGAGGCCAGGCGCCACGCACATCTCGAATTTCTCCTTCGGCATATCTCCACCTACTCCTTGGAGTCCCAAAATGCTCAGGTGTCCGATGGGCGGGAGAGTAGAATGATGGTCAGAAGTCCCTCGAAGTTGATCACCATTCGGCCAGGCCGGCCCTGGGCCCCCTGCGCAGGTTCCTGGGGAGAGGCGGGCGTGGGGGCACTGGAGGGTGAAACGGAGGGCCCAGGCCTCCTTCCTGCCACAGCGCACAGATCCGGCCCTTGAACTTTTGGCGCCTAGGGACTACCCCTGACCCCTTCAGGTGGGGCATGGCCGGGGTCAATCGCAGCCTCTGGGCTGGACCCTGGTTTCAGTAGCCTCTGCACTAGGTGGAAGAGCTTTAATTTCGTGCTTCCCGAGGTGAAAACAAACTGAGCGCCCCGAGGACCATGGCGGCCCTAATAGCGTGAGCCTCAGGGACCCTCCCAGCACTGCCAGATTGTACCCAGTAAAGTTGGGGGATGAGGCGGAGGCGACAACGCTGCCCAGTGGGCGTGTGCCTTCACGCTGCCGTCCAGGTTCGGCATTCCCGAGCACCGCCAGGAGTCATTCCTGAGTGCAGAGCCAGGAGTAGCCTGAGCATCGCCAGGTGTGACCCAAAGAGAAATTAATAAAAAGTGGGGGCATGACTGGGAAAAATAAAAAACTTTATGCCAGGAAGCATGAGGTGAAGGCAGGTTTCAGGGAGCCAAGGAGGCGCAGTGGTCAGCGCCCCACCAGCATGGGTCTCACCCTGGGGAGCAGCCCCTACGCCTAGTGGGCTGTGTAGTGCTTACAGCGAACACAACCAGCGTGCAGCCCCAAACAGCACAACCAGCCCAATGGAGGCAGGGGGAAAGCAACCTAATTGCAGGGGCTCGGGGCACACACCTTGCCTGCTGGGACCCCACGTGGCCCTAAAGCCATCAGAGCTACTCTGCTTCCTCGGGCCCCACCACTGAACCGTGCAGCCCAAGTTGGCCCAAGTGCTGCTGGGTGACCGCAGGGTGACCACGCATCACTGAGAGAGACCAGGACCCCCCATTACGGATCCCAGACCCAGCCATGTCCACTGTCTACATCTGGTCGGACTGCTCGGGCAGCACTGAGCTTTGTGACGGCTAGGACAGCGCCCCAAAGATACTGACCCACCTGTCTCAGGAGTCGTGCACAGGTGCCCACCAGCCATCCCGGGGGCCCCGGGACCTCACAGACCCAGGCACACTGGGGTGCCTAAGGTACGCCTTTCTGGATACCCCAAAGGAGAGCCACGGCCATGCCCCACATTTAGCAAAGCAGATGCTGGAGCAATTCCCTGGAATGCTGGTGCCACCTGAGTCTTGAGAGGGAGGGCTACCACACACGTGTGTGTGCGAGGGCAGCGCGTCACCTGCGAGCGGAGAGAGGAAGGGTGGGGAGCCATGGCCGTGGATGACCCCACTAGCTCGGACCCTCTGGCCTAACTGGAAAGTACCCAGGAAAGTACCAGCCCCTGCCGGCCGGTTGCAGGAGGCAGCTAATACCAGCCTGGACCCAGACTCACTCTGACTCTGTCTCTCTCCTCTCTGTCTCTCTGTCTCTCTTTCTCTCTCTTCTCTGTCTCTTTTCGATATTTCCTTTTCTCCTCTCTCCCTCTCTCTTGTCTCTGTATCTCTCTCTCACTCTCTGTCTCTCTCCTCTCTATCTCTCCTTTTTTTCTCTCCTCTCTGTCTCTCCTCTCTCTGTCTCTCTCCTCTCTGTCTCTCCTCTCTCTGTCTCTCTCTGTGTGTCTCTCTCCTCTCTCTCTCTCTTCTCTCTCCTCTCTCTTTCTTTATGTTCCCTCCACGAGTGTCCACAGTGGGGACTACAGCGAGGGCCGGGTGGGTGGCGAGTGAGCCACACTGAGTGTCGGCTGCGGGCCCTGCTGGCCTCATCTCGCTGGACACCGTCTGCCCCCAGAAAGGCCTCCCACACAGCACAGCTGAGCCACTCAAGGTCCTGGCTGGGAGGGACTAAACTCCCAGTCATAAAAATAGCCCAGGGCTTAGCCGGCCTCCGCTGGCACTGCCTCACATCCGCGGTGGCTCTGTGGCCGCAGGAGATTGCGATTAAGCTGGAACAATGTGCAGGAGCCCCAGGAAGCAGGCCCGGGTCCAACTCCGGGTGACTGACACTGGCTTTCACCGGTCCCTGCCCCTCTGCCATGTCCCCAGAGTTCCGCTGGCCAGTGTCAGGGTCCTAGACAGCGCGGGCAAGGGTGGCTCATAGGGAGCATGTGTGGGAGCTCCAAGTTCCATCCCCATCACCCATGGCTCCCCCAGTATAAAGCCAAGAAAAGGCCAGGATATGAGTTGTCCTGGCCTGGAATAGCCCAACCTGCTCTCCACCTTCATTTCCAACATGGGGCCTCAGTCACCCGCATGCCTGGATGCATCTTCTGGGACCACCACCCGCCATACCCCATGAAGCTCCAAGGTCCCTAGGAGACCAGGGCCAGGTGCTGACTCCCATATGCCATTCAGGCTTGGGGCCTGCTTGTGCCAGCCTGTGTCTGCCTCTCCAGGTCAGGCTGGGCCTCTGCGCATGAGCAGGCGGGGCCTGCTGACCCCAGGTGTATCCACAGGCATGTGCAGGCTCATCACAGCCGAGGACATCTCATCTGCTCACAGGGGGTCAGCAGCTCCCACTCGGGGACCCAGCCTGACCTGGGTCCGGGCAGAACACAGGGCGCCATCGCTGTTGAGACCGGGGTCAGTCATCAGAGAGCCGCCCACCCTCCTCCAGCTGCAGGCGGGGCACCTGAACAGACCTGGAACCCCAGACTGCACCCAGGTCCCAGCCCACCTCCCCAGGGTGGAAGAGGTCAGAAACCTGGCAATGGACAGGAACTGGTTTTGTTGTTTTGTTTTGTTTTGGGGAGTCCACCCGATAATGCTCAAGGGGCTCCTCCTGGCTCTGCACTCAAAGGGGAATCCCACTCCTGGCGGTGCTCAGGGGATCCTATGAGATACCGGGGATGGAGACCGGGTCTACTATGCAAGAATAAACGCCCTCCCGCTGTGCTATCCTCCGGCCCAGGGATGATTCTCAACTCTGGGCTCACGAGTAAACCTGATGTCAGAGGTGCGCAGTGGAGGGGGCACAGGGTTAAGCACAGAGCAAGGCTCCACCGCACCCCTCTCTCCAGCACCCGAGCACCCGGCTACCGCCCTTAGGCCCTTTTATCCGTCACACATGCTGCCTGGGGAGCGCGAAGCTCCTGAGGAGGTTGAGACGCCCAGAGCAGTGAGGACCAACTCCGCCCCGGGCCTGTCCCTAAGAAGTCCCCCACCCACCTGTTTATGCTCGAAGAAAGCGCGGGCGATCTTAGTGCGGATGGGGTTGAGCTCGAGGTCGGGATGCTGTTGAAGTTTTTCCTTGCTGAGATGTTCCCGGGCGCAGCGCCAGCGAGAACAGAGAGAGCAGACACAGTCACCATCGGGGTGGCGGCACCCACCGGCCACCACCCCTCCCGCCTCTAGAAGGAGGCGGGAAGATGTCGCCATAAAGATGACCCAGAAGCGGACTCCTGGAAAAATGCAGCTACGAGGCGCGCCCCATTCCGCAGGGCCAGCCCCCTGCCCCGGGCCGGCCCTTTCGGGTCAGGAGGGCAGGACGCTGGCCTGTAGGTGGAGCAGCTCCCTGAGAGGAGGACATGGGAGGTCCACGCGGCCCTGATGGTTCCAGTCCCCAGGTTTCCCCCATGAGGCGAGAGGGGCGTGCTGGTGTGCGAGCTCTGGGGAGGGCCGTGGCAGAGCCTCAGAGATGCCGTCCGGCTCAGACTGATTCTCCTGGCACACCCACAGGCACATGGAAAGTGTGTCGCGCACCGACGCTGGGCCAGAGCAGGACGGTAGCCAGCGAGGAGGTGGTGAGGGCCGATTCGCCTGCATGGATTCTAGAAGACGTGACAACCCAGGGTCAGGCGACAGCTGGTAGCCAGGGACAGGGACTGAGAGCGCCCAGGAGGCCCGGGCTTTGGGGCACAGACTGAGCCCCCCCGAGACACGGCGCCTGGGAACTGAACTTCAGTGGGGCCCGGAGGAAGGAGGCGGCGGTTGGGGCCTGAGATGGTGAATTCAAAGCGTGCCCATCTCTGGGCACAGTGGACCCTTTGAGCTCATGCCCATGCTGCCCACACAAGGCATTGCTCTCACAGTCTGGCTGCCTGCTCCTTCTCTTCTGCTGTCCGGACTTTCCCACTGGTGACCCTGGGCGGCATACTCAGGAGTGCCGTAGAAAGGAGCGGACATTTAAGACAAGGACATCCTTAGGCCCAGAGCGGACCTGGGCCTCCTGTACTTGGCCCTCTGGTCCCTTAGCCCTGCCAGGAGTGACCCCAGCACAAAGCCAGGAGTGGCTCCAGTGCCGCCCGCTGCGCCCCTCAGCACTCCCCAAGCAAATCAGAGGAGCGTCCCAGGTGGGCCAGGCCCAGCACTGGACTAGACCTAGGAGCAATCCTGCGGCCCGGCGCCAACTGAAGCAGACAAGCCCTAGAAACAATGGCGGGCACCGGTCCTGCGGACACCCACAGCCGGTGAAGCGAGGACCCAACTCTCCTTCTCAGGCCTGAGTGCTGCTGCCGGACCCCAGAGAAGCAGACACGGGCGAGCCCCACATTCTGGATTCCAGGGCCAGCAAGGGCTGAGCATCTTCTTGGCGCACGGAACCCACGCCCAAAGATGGGGCATGTGCCCCTGCCATGGCGCTTTGTAGTGGCCGGGCTGATGGACCCCATGACCAGAGAACCAGAAGCTCTGGGCGCGCAGCCAGGAAAATTGACTAGGACTGGGGCAAGCTTCGAGACCCTAGTTTGACCCTACGGGACATCCGTCCACAGCCACAGCCCGGCCACTGGCCCCACAGCTCGTTGCGCCTGCCCCACATGAATATGGGAGCCCCACTTCGCACACCCTGGGCACCCTCTCTGGTGGGTCTGGCTTGACCACAGCACATCCGTGACTGGGGTGCAGACCCGGGCCCTCAGCGTCAGGGGTGGGGTGCCTCCAGCACTGCCAGCGGGAGTCACGGGAGCACCCCAGAGCCAACGAGGTCCCCATCTGTGAGACAGGGAGGGGCAGGAGGTCACCCACAGTAGGACTGATGTGCCGCACTCAAGGCTTTCCTGTTTTCTGTCTGCCCGTTTGTCCAGGGCCACACAAGCAGTGCTCCCAGCCCTGCTCCCCGCCCAGCCCACGGGTGAGGCTGGGAGCCGGATCGTGTCGGGCAGCCTTCCTGTGTGCTCAAGCCTGGGCTCCTTCCTGGAGCTTAAGCACCTCCCACAGCCCCCTATGTACGAATTCGCCAAGTGTCAGAGGGGCAGGAAGGAGGAGCACCTGGGTGAGGGCGAAGCCAGGGTGCCGCGGGTGCTGCTAGCGGCACTGTCGCCGCCCTGCACACCTGGGCTGGCGGAGCAGCTGGGACGGCGGGCAGCTGGAAGCCGCATAATTTTGTTTCACTCAGGGCTCCCACTGACCCCTGCCCCTGACCCCAGGGGCTCCGGCTGTCAGGACTGGCTCCGTGGGAGGTGCCCACCTGGCCTGGGGACAGGGGACAGGGCCACCCACCCAGGAGCCAGAGACAGGGCCAGGGGCAAGAAGGGGGCATGGAGTAGGGGACTACGTGGGCTCCCCACCCCCGCCCTCTGAGGCTCTGGTCCCTCCTCCGGCTGGACCAGGACATATGGTCCCTGGCCTGCCCCGCGAGAATAGTCCCATGTGATGGGCAAGAGGGTGAGGCCCAGGCCGGCCGAGGAGGGGAAGAGCCCCAGGCCCCCACACCTCCAGGAGGGCAAGTGGGAGGGCTATACAGGCCCTCCTAGAGATGAGTGTGGCCTTGGTTGCATCTCCCACTCACCAGATGAAAAGCCCCCGGAGGGATGCTCCCAGGGGGTGTTGGGGGCTTCCTGGGGCCCTGACGTTTGCCCCCTTTGCGGGTTTTGAGCCTGTGGGCCTGAGGCAAGGGTATAACCAAGCCCGGAGTCTTAGCCTAGACTAAGCCTAGACTTCGCCCCTGCTAGGTCAGGACCACATAGGCCCTGGGCACTGGCACTTCCTGGGCACTGGCCTTTCCCTGACCTCTCCCTCCTGCACCCCAACTTCAGGCCTCGCAGGGGCTAGCGAGGAGGCAGCTTCTTTCAGCCCCTCAGACTGCCCCTCAGCCGCTCTCAGAACGCCAGCCCACTACCCATCTCTGCGGATAGGCGTGGGGGGACAGGGCTGACACAGGACAGCAGGAGGACCGGTGGGACCACAAGCACCCCCGTCAGGCTGGCGTGGGTCAGGGGCCTCATGGCAAAGCGACAGGGACAGAGACCTGGAGGGGGTTGTCCTGCATCCCCAGGGGGCACTGGCCCCCTCCCCAGGGCAGCCTGTGCTCGGTCCATGCCATGGGGCGTTCCTAGCATCTAGGCCAGAATGACGCTAACGCCCTCCACGCCACAGGGCGCCCCAGCCACTCCCACCTGCGAAGGACACTCTAGGAACCTGCTTTGGGGAAAAGCGTCTTGAAGGCGCTGGCCGGGCCGGGCTTGCGGTGGGGGGGCAGGTACCGGCCAAGTCACCGTGGCCTCCCTGAAACTTCTCTTTCTGTCGTTTGGGGCCGCACCCAGCAGTGCTCGAGGCTTACTCCTGGCTCTGCACTAGGAATCCCACCTGGCAGGGCCCAGGGACCTCACGGGGTGCTGGAGAGTAAACCCTGGTCGTCCGGGAGCAAGGCGAGCACCCTGCCTGCCTGCTAGTGCTCCGCCAGCTTGTCTCCACGGGTCACCCTGCAGGGCGGACCCCCAGAGCCTGGCACTAACTTACAGGGTGGCAGAGGGGGGCAGGCAGGGGCGAACAGGACGTGGCCAATCGAATGCCCACAGTGACCCCTGCTGCTACCCCACCGCGGGCTCCAGCGGCTCCAGCAGAGCTTGGGACCCCAGGCCAGACGGGGGCTCTCTGAGCTTTACTTTCCCATTTGTGAAGCGAGGAGACCTTCCAGTGGATCACGCTGGGGGCGCAGCTGAGCACAGGACCTGCCCTTAGGCCTGAGCCCGGGCTTGACCCCCCCAACCAAAGAGCTTTAAGTAACAAGCCTCAGCTGGGCGGGGACGGCCTCCAGGAACAACAGCCCTGGTTTGGGACAATCCCTGCATATTCCCCAGTCCGAGTCTCCCTAGGAATGGGGGCTGCCCTTAGCAACCCGGGCGTCGGGCCCAGGGTGCTGAGGGACCACACCCAGGTGTCCCTCCCTCCTCTGCTCTACCAGCCTGTCTCTCACTCAACAATTTCTCCCTCACACTGCTAAGTCACAAGCTCAGGACCGGAGCCCGGGGCTAGGGGCAGGACAGGCCGATTCTTGCCAGGAGCAGCCTCATGTTGAGAGTGGCGGGGGCAGCGGCAGTGATGTCTCAGCACACTGGAAACACTCTAGTGGGTCCCAGCTAGTGAGCACAGGCATGGCAGTGAGGTCCTGGGGAGCTCTGCAGGGCTGGGTTAGGAGCTGCCAGGGAGGCACAGCCTCAGAGCCCGAGCCAGGACGGCTGTGGAAGGGCAGCACCCGGGGGCAGAGGCAGACCAACAGGCTCCGAGTAGGCTGAGGGAAACGCGGCTGCCTCTCTCACCCGCCCCTACCGCCAGGCCCCACCTTGCCGCAGCAGGAGAGTCAGCCCATGGTCTCATACCTGGGACCCGACTCAGCACTGAGGCCCAGGCGTTGTCAGCCCGTCTCCAACTGCTCAGAGCCGATGTATGACCAGAGGAGGCGGAAGGCTTGGATGCAGAGCAACAAGAGGCCAGAATCACACACACGCGGTGAGCCGGAAGAGCCAGGGGATGGGCTGGGTGCTCAGGCTAAGGTGCTCCTGAGCGCTGGGCCCAGGCTGGAGTGCTCAGGCTAAGTGCTCCTGAGCGCTGCACCCAGGCTGGGTGCTCAGGCCTAGGTGTCCTGCACTCTGGGCCCAGGCCGGTGCTCTGAGCGCTGGGCCCAGGCTGGAGTGCTGGGCTAAGGTGCTCCTGCACTCTGGCCCCCAGGCTGGGTGCTTTCGGGCCGAGGTTAACCTACTCCCACTCCTCGACCGACTCGCCCGGCAAAACCCTGCTCTCTCAGTCCTCACACACCTCCGCAGTTCTGGAATGGAAAGATTTTAATTCCCACTGGGACACGGCACTGGAGTGAACTGGGACATGTGTCCAGAGCCATGGGAGGCCAGGGTGGCTTCTTGCTGGGATCTACCCTGTCCTTCCTCCCAGGGACTAAAGGAGGCAGTGAACTGGAGGGGTCGAGGGCCATAGGCGAGATGGGCTTGAGGCAGGAAGACTCAGGCCTGGAAAGAGAGCGCTCAGAGGAGCCAGGTAGGCACGGCTTCCCCCGGACACGTGAGACCAAGCGGCTCGTTTCCAGGCCAGTTTCCACAGAAGTTTCCATGTAGCTGAGTGAAGCGTAAAACCGTTTACTAGGAAGGAGACTTTGGGGCGGCTGAAAGCCCCCCCGCTGCAGGGGAGACCCTGGGCGCCTATTTTGGAGACGCGCCATCTAGGAGGCGGCTGGGTTTGCTTAGTGGTGGCTTGCTTGAGTCCATCTCAAGCTTGGTCACCGCTCTGAGATGACCAAGCACCAACTGGGCTCCCTGCCCGCCAGGTTGACCCACTCAGAGGAACCACTTGGAAGGGCTGAACAGCGGCACTCATCAGCAGCAGAAACAGTCACAGAAGACTTATTATGTCTGAGCCCCTGGGCCTGGGGCGGGCCACCCGAAGGAGGACACTGGGACACAACACCCCCACCACCCAAGAGCATGCGACAAACTCATCTTCAGGTGCCCGTCCCTGGCCACAAGCCCCAATCCCCAGCATCAACAGCATCCTGAAAGTGCCCATCCGGGGGCCCAAGCAAGAGATCCTCAGGGCCTGGCCCGATGAGCCCCTGCGCCGCTTACTGACCCTCAGAGACATCCCTCCAAGAAATCAAGAAGAGAAGCGAGACTGAGCACTGGGGAAGGAGGAGGGTGGTGGAGTGGGGCTCCCCACCTTAGACCCCACCCCAGACCCCCTGAACGCACAGATGGTCGGCTGGTCTACGCTCAGCTGCTTGAACCTCGGTGCAGCTGATTGAGTCTGGTCAGAAGAAACTGAGGGCAAGAGAAAGACCATGAAGCCAGAGCGTCTCCTGCCGCTCCAGGGCCCCCGGCCTCCTCCCTACCAGCCCCCAGAACAAAACCCACCCGTTGGACGAGGGCACACAGGGCGTCTCCCTTCTGTAGCCCACAGCACTAAGACCACCACGGCACCCCACACTCCCTTTCTCAGTACTGGAGATGGGTGGTGGGCCTCTCTACCTCACGAGAAGGGGATTAAGAGATGTTTGGGCAGCAGAGGGGCGTGTGACTACTGCAGTTGGGATTGAGAGGATTTTGGTGAGAAACGAATAAGAGTGAGCTGGATGGGGAGGCGGGAGCGGGCGCAGCGCCCCCAGATGGCAGAGCAGGGCCCCGAGTCACCTCGCTTCACTGAATGTCACGTGGAAAAATCCAATCCCCAGGCTACTTATAAAAGGAAGCTCTCGAAAGGGCCTCATTTC
>JAJIBD010029293.1:0-39233 GCA_021461705.1 Cryptotis parvus
CAGTGCCCCATTTCCACCACCAATGTACCCCCACCCCTCCTGCCCACCCCCCCATGCTGCCTTAATAGCAGGTACCCCAGTTTCCTCTCTTTCTCTCTCTGTCTCTCTCTCTGTCTCTGCATCTCTCTGCCTCTTTTTTTACACATTGTGGCTAGCCCTGCAGATATTTAGAGTTTATCACTTAAGTCTCTTTGTGTATATTCAATGGTGAGTCTTAATCTGCCATTACCATTTCCCACATTTAGTAAAACACTGGTATCTATTTATGTCGTATTAATGAATGCAGTCATTCTATATCTGTCCTTTTCCTTCTGACTAATTTCACTCAGCATGATAGTCTCCATGTCCCTCCATTTGCAGGTAAATTTCATAATGTCATCTTTTCTGACAGCCGCATAGTATTCCATAGTGTAGATGAACCCACAGTTTCTTTAGCCAGTCCTCTGTTCTCGGGCATTTAGGTTGTTTCCAGATTCTAGCTATAGTGAATAGCGCAGAGATGAATAAAGAAGTACAGATAGTGTTTCTGCTATGTGTTTTTCGGTCTCTCGGGTATATTCCCAGGAGTGCTATTGCTGGATCAAATGGGAGCTCAATATCTAGTTTTCGGAGGAATGCCCATATTGTTTTCCAAAAGGGCTGGACCAGTCGGCACTCCCACCAACAGTGGATCAAGAGTCCCTTTTTCCCCACATCCACGCCAGCACTGGTTGTTCTTGCTGTTTTGTATGTGTGCCAGTCTCTGTGGTGTGAGATGGTACCTCATTGTTGTTTTGATTTGCATCTCCCTGATGATTAAAGATGAAGAACACTTTTTCATATGCCTTTTTGGCCATTCGAATTTCTTCTTTTTTGGAAGCTTCTGTTCATTTCTTCTCCCCCATTTTTTGATGGGGTTGGCTGTTTTTTTCTTGTGGAGTGCTACCAGTGCCTGATATATCCTGGATATTAACCCCTTGTCAGATGGGTATTGGGTGAATATCCTTTCCCACTCTGTGGATTGTCTTTGTATCTTGGTCACCGTTTCTTTTGAGGTGCAGAAGCTTTTTAGTTTTATATAATCCCATTTGTTTATCTTTGCTTCCATTTGCTTGGTCAGTGGTGTGTCATCTTTAAAGATACTTTTCGTTTCGATGTCCGTAGAGCGTTTCTCCTATGTTTTCTTCGATGTACCTTATAGATTCATGTCTGATGTTGAGATCTAGAATCCATTTTGATCTGACTTTTGTGCATGGCGTTAGAAGGAGGTCTAAGTTCATTTTTTTTACATGTAGCTGCCCAGTTTTCCCAGCACCATTTGTTGAAGAGGCTTTCTTTGCTCCACTTAATATTTTTTTGCTCCTTTATCGAAGATTAAGTGGTTGTATATTTGAGAAGTGTGTTTCAGGATACTCAGTTCTATTCCATAGGTCTACAGGTCTGTCTCTATACCAATACCACACTGTCTTAATTACAACTGCTCTGTAGTAGAGCTTGAGGTTGGGGGAAAGTGATACCTCCCATCTTCTTTTTCCCAAGGATTGCTTTAGCTATTCGTGGAGTTTTATTATTCCATACAAATTTCAGGAGTGTTTGTTCAATTTCTTTGAAGAACATCATGGGTATCTTTATAGGGACCGCATTGAATCTGTATAAAGCTCTAGGGAGTATTACCATTTTGATAATGTTGATCCTTCCGATCCATGAGCAGGGAATATGTCTCCATTTCCTCAGGTCTTCTTTTTATTTCCTGAAGTAACGTTTTGTAGTTTTCTTTTGTAGAGATCCTTTTACATTCTTTGTCAAACTGATTCCTAGGTATTTGATTTTCTGCGGCGCAATTGTGAATGGGATAGTTTCTTTAATGTCCCTTTCTTCTCTTTCGCTGTTTGCATATAGGAAGGCCATTGACTTTTGGGTATTGATTTTGTACCCTGCTACTCTGCTATAGGAATGTATTATTTCTAGGAGCCTCTTGGTAGAGAGTTTCGGGTTTTCCAGGTATAATATCATGTCATCTGCAAATAGTGATAACTTGGCTTCTTCCCTTCCTATCTGGATGCCCTTAATGTCTTTTTTTTTCCCTGATTGCTATAGCAAGTACTTCCAGTACTATATTGAATAGAAGTGGTGAGAGTGGGCAGCCTTGTCTTGTCCCCTGATCTTAAGGGGAAGGCTTTCAGTTTTTCCCCCATTGAGAATGATGCTCGCTGTGGGCTTGTAGTAGATGGCCTGGATTATCTTGAGGAAGGTTCCCTCAATCCCCATTTTACGGAGAGCTTTCATCATGAACGGGTGTTGGATCTTGTCAAATGCCTTCTCTGCATCTATTGATATGATCATATGGTTTTTATTTTTCTTTTTTGTTGATATGATGTATTATGTTGATTGACTTGCGAATGTTGAACCATCCTTGCATTCCCGGGATGAATCCCACTTGGTCATGGTGTATAATCTTTTTGATGACTCTTTGGATTCTATTTGCTAGTATTTTTGTTGAAGATCTTAGCATCTGTATTCATCAGGGAGATTGGTCTGTAGTTTTCCTTTTTTGGTGGCATCTTTGTCTGCTTTGGGTATCAGGGTGATATGTGCCTCGTAAAAGCTATTTGGGAGTGTTTTTGTTTCTTCAATTTGTTGGAAGAGCTTAAAAAGAATTGGGAGTAGGTCCTCTTTAAAGGTTTTGTAGAATTCACTGGTGAATCCATCTGGACCTGGGCTTTTGTGTTTGGGGAGACTTTTGATTACTGATTCTATTTCCTCGATGGAGATAGGTTTGTTGAGGTATTCCAAATCTTCTTGTTGCAGACTTGGGAAGCTATAGGAATTCAGGAATTTGTCCATTTCTTCTAGGTTTTCTTGTTTTGTGGCGTACAGGCTCTCATAGTAATCTCTGATGATCTTTTGAATTTCTGTGGTTTCTGTTGTGATGTCCCCGTTTTCATTTCTGATTCTATTTATTTGGGTTCTCTCTTTTCCTTTTCTTACAAGTCTTGCAAGTGGTTTGTCAATCTTGTTTATTTTTTCAAAGAACCAGCTTTTGGTTTCGTTGATCTTCTGGATTGTTTTTTGACATTCCATCTCATTGATTTCTGCTCTAAGTTTTATTATTTCTTTCTTTCTGCTTGGGTTGGGTTCCTTTTGTTGATCACTCTCTAAGATCTTAAGTTGTGAAGTCAGACTGTTTATGATGGCCTTTTTCTTCTTTTCTGATAAATGCTTGAAGAGCTATGAACTTGCCTCTTAACACTGCTTTTTGCTGTATCCCACAAGTTCTGGTAATTCGTGTCTTCAGTCTCATTTGTTTCCAGGAATCTTTGGATTTCCTCTTTGATTTCTTTTTATGACTTGCTGGTTGTTCAGCAGTGAGCTGTTTAGTTTCCAGGTACTTGGTATTGGTCTCCGTTTTTGTGTACAATTAACTTCTATTTTCAGTGCCTCATGGTCTGAAAAAGTAGTTGGCACAATTTCTATCTTCTTGATTTTATGGAGGTATGATTTATGGCTCAGCATGTGATCTATTTTGGAGTATGTTCCATGGGCACTGGAGAAGAAAGTGTATTCAGCTTTTTTGGGGGTGAAATGCCCTGTATATGTCTACCAGCCCTCTTTTCTTCCATCTCTTCTTTTAGGGCCAGTATTTCCTTGGTAAGTTTCAATCTTGTTGATCTATCCAGGGTTGATAGAGCAGTGTTGAAGTCTCCAACTACAATTGTGTTGTTGTCAATGTCTTCTTTGAAGTCTATTAGTAGTTGTTTTAGGTATTTTTGCTTGGCCCCTCGTTGGGTGCATATATGTTTAATAGCGTGATTTCTTCCTGATATATGCATCCCTTGACTATTAAGAAGTGACCTTCACTGTCCCTTCTGACCTTCTTCAGCCTGAAGTCTATGTTGTCAGATACCAGTATGGCTACCCCAGCCTTTTTGGATGGGTTGTTTGAATGAAGGATTGTTTTCCAGCCTTTTATTTTGAGCCTGTCTTTGCTCCGATTGTTCAGGTGTGTTTCTTGCAGGCAGCAGAATGTCGGATTCAATTTTTTTGATCCATTGTGCCACTCTGTGTCTCTCTTAACTGGTGCATTTAGACCATTGACATTGAGAGAGATTATTGTCATGGGATTTTGTGCCATCTTTCTGAATAGGTTGGTTGTTCTTTTGGGTTATGTCTCGTCTTATAGTAGATCTTTCAGTCCTTCTTTTAAGGTTGGTTTTGATTTTACAAAGTTCCTAAGCTGTTGTTTATCCAAGAAGTTGTATATCTGTCCTTCAAATCTGAGCGAGAGTTTAGCCGGATAAAGAATTCTTGCTGAGGCATTCATTTCATTAAGTTTTTTCACTATATCCCACCACTGCCTTCGGGCTTGGAGGGTGTCTTCTGAGAAGTCTGCTGAAAGTCGAATGGATGCTCCTTTGTATACAATTTCCTTCTTTGATCTTGCTGCCTGAAGAATTATGTCTCTGTCTATGGCATCCATTACTTTGACTAGGATGTGTCTTGGGGGTCTTTCTATTGGGGTCTCTTCTTGCTGGTACTGCGTCGGGCTTCTTGGATCTGGATGCCTTCGTCCTTTAACTTCGGGAACTTTTCAGCCAGGATGTTTTTTAACTGTTTTAATTTCCTTGGGGTTACTTTCTTGTCCCTCTGGGACTCCTATGATTCTTATGTTGTTCCGCCTGGCTTCATCCCATTGTTCTCTGTTTCTGTTGCTGATCCATTATCCGGTCTTTTTTCCATCTTATGTAGATCTCTGAGTGCTTTCTGCAGCTCATCTTCAGTCTCACTGATTCTCTCTTCCGCTGCTGTCATCCTACTATTCAGAGCCCCGATTGTGTTTTTCATTTCGTCTACTGAGTTTTTAAGCGATGATATTTCTATTTGCATGGTTCTCATTTCTGCTCTCATTTCCTCCCGTAGTTTATTGACAGCCCTTTCAACTGCTTCGTTTATGTTCTCCTGTATTTTATTGGACATCTGCTCAATTTTTTTCGTTGAGCTCCTTAAACATCCTACCAATTTCTTCTCTGGTTTCACTGTCAGAGAGATCATGCACATCTGTATTCTTTTTTGAGTCTTCAGGGTCAATTCCTTCATCTGTTCTTCGAGCTGGGGATCTGCGTTTGTTTCCCCATGGTGTTGTGGTGTTCAGGGATAGATTCCTCTGGTGTACTGTTTCTTTTTTTCTTGAGGGTATTACCTTCCCTTGGTGTGGAAATTCCTAGTTTTTCTATTAATAAGCGGCGGCGTTAGCGGCCGCCCGCCTGCCAGCCACACACCCCAGGGAGGTAGGGTACCTGAGATGCAGACAGGCCGGTGTGAGAGTTCAAAATGACCGTTTACTTCCGGTTCCTTGCTCGGACTTCTGGGGGTTGTAGTTCCACCTTCTGAGATGCAGACAGGCCGGTGTGAGAGTTCAAAATGACCGCGTTTACGTTCCGGCCTGCTCGGACTTCTGGGGGTTGTAGTTCCACCTTCTGAGATGCAGACAGGCCGGTGTGAGAGTTCAAAATGACCGTTTACTTCGGTTCCGCTCGGACTTCTGGGGGTTGTAGTTCCACCTTCTGCCGAGACCCGGGGCTCTACCACGGCCCCAGGCGCCGCCCCGGCCAGCCACACACCCCAGGGAGGTAGGGTACCTGAGATGCAGACAGGCCGGTGTGAGAGTTCAAAATGACTGTTTCCACAGGGAGATTTTAAAGTAGGCAAGAGACTCAAGTAAGGAAGCAAAACAAGAACAGGTAAACTCAAAGGTAAAGACTTATGCCTTTGTTTATTTGTCTCAACCTCACAATATACTATCAATGACATCATATTCCCTCATACAAGTCATTTCCCAATTATCCCATGCTACAGTGTGGTCTTGTTTAGAGCTGTAATACCCCCTACACTGGTGTAGGGAGGCAGTTCTTTTGGGCAACATTTTTATCAGTGGATAAAAATTGTTCAAAGTTGATCCTGAGAGCTAAAGTCAAATGAGAGGTCTGGAGAAATGGCAGATTAACGGCTCTCAAGTCTTCCTGTATGAAATTAAATGGAAGCACTGTTCAAGAGATTCTTGTGAAGGAGTTTGGAATATACCTTGCTTTTTAGTCAAGCTCTCTATCTTGTGTACTACCATCCTAGAGTATGATATTTCTGCCCCTTTTTAGTTTTCATAAAAATATACATGATCGTAAGCCCATCCATGCCATCATAAGATCTACACTTGGGAAAGGCTTCAGAGTCAAGTTCTTATATATAAAATTTGTCCGAGGGGAACTTTTGATTTCATGTCTTCTGAATGGGAGCATCTGGGTTCCTTTTGTAATGAACTAGTTTAGCTTCTGAAAAATCATTTTCAAACCCTTGGTTTTGTATTTTTCTGAATTCTCAGACTTACAAAAATGATTATCAGTGAAACTAATTTTATTCACAATCCCATAGCTAGTTGGACTGTGAGACTTTATAAAGTAAATTTAACCTACCAATAGAGGCAAATATTAATACATAATAATTAGTTATCTAAAACAGACAGCGTTTTTTGCCTTTATCCAATGGTACTAGTGCACCCTGTGGAAAGAAATTACTATAGGATGAGAAGAAAAGAAGAAAATACTTTTCCTCAAAAGTAATTTATTAGAGATTTCTCTTTTAATACACCAGGGCCAAGGTCAACAAAAATGACGTAGATTAGCTAAACTGGTTTATTGGGCCTTAATAATGTTGTTTGAGGCCCTATCAAAATTTTTATTGCTCAGGACTTATCTGGCTGTATAAGATTTCCACACATCCACTGGATAAAGAAGCTTTGGTACATCTACACAATGGAATACTATGCAGCTGTTTGGAAAAATGAAGTTATAAAATTTGCCTATAAATGGATGGACATGGAGAAGATCATGTTGAGTGAAATTAGCCAGAAGGAGAGAGACAGATATAGAATGACTGCATTTATTTGCATGACATAAATATATATGTATGTATTATGATACCAATATCCAAGGTCAAGTGAAACATGTATCAGAGGTTTTGTCAAAGGTGAAAATTATCACAAACGTGGGAGTCAGAGGCTAGGTAAGACAGAAAATGGAACAGTGTGCTAACAATTGTCGAAAGTACTAATACCAACCTAGAACTGAGCATTAAATACAGGCAAAAAGATACACATGACAACCCTTTAATGTATGTTCTGTAATCCATAGTCTGGAAGAGAAGGAAAAGAGAAAGAGATAGAGAGAAAGGGAAAGAAATAAAGAACCTGCCCTGGAGACGGGCTGGGGAGGGGGGAAGGGAACCGGGGACATTGGTGGTGGGAGATGGGCACTGGTGGAGGGATGGGTGCTGGAACACTGTATGACCAAGACCCAAATATGAACATCTTTGTAATTGTATATTTCATGGTGGTATAATAAAATACTTATAAAAAGATTTTACACATCCATCATCTAATTATTAGATCCAGATGCAAAAGTCCAGCACTACAAAGTGTTATGAGAATTTGGAAAATCCTTGGAAGAATTTGGAATTACAAATCAGTGGATGGATTCAATAGCATGACACATTTATGATTAAATGATGTTGCCCACAGGAAAGCTTAGGTATTACAGTGATGAAATTTCTAAAGACATATTTGAGAGTAAATACATGTGGCTCTTCCCTAGACACTACTTTGTAATTTTCAAGACCAGAAATTTCTTTTTTTTTTTTCATTAAAGAGCTATTATTTAAAAAGTTATTAATAGTTGAGTTTTAGGCATATAATATTTTGACACTTAACACCAATCCCACCATCAATGTCAAATTCTCTCCACTGGTTTTCCCATATTTCTTCCTAACTTTCAACCCCTGCCCCATTGTCTCCTGTCAACTTGACAGGTACTTTACAGAGTTGTCGAGGGCTCAGCTTGGATCTCATGTTTTTAGTGTTGTTGAGTCTGTGCTTTTGATACATGGCTGTATCATTCACCTATATCCTGGTATAACTGAAGCCCTAATGCCTGTTCATCAATTGCTTCCCATTTTCTTGTCTTCCCCTTTGTTTCTTTTCTTCCCTGTACTCCTCTTTAAACCCTAGGATCAAGGGGTGACCTAGGCCTCAGTAAATTTTCTCATCCAGTGTTCTATATACCACAGGTATATAGAACTTGTGGTATATATAACACAGGTTATTTATCTATCGTCCATCCATCCATCTGCCCACCCGTCTGTCTGTTCATCTGTCCATCCATCTGCCGATCCGTCTATCGCTCTATCATCTATCATCTATCCATATATCTATCTACAGAGATCATCCTCTGTAAGACAAGAAACTACTAAGACAAGAAACTACTCATGAGAAAACAATTATGTAGGAAAGGTTTCAAAGCACCAACTTTGTGAATGGGTCAGACAATTTTTTTAAAGATAGATTGTAGGAGTAGTAGTAGTAGTAGTAGTAGTAGTAGTAGTAGTAGTAGTAGTAGTAATAGCAGTAGAAACAAATATTTCTTCAGTGTTTGCTGCAACTATTCTTATCTAAGCAATTACTTTACATGTCGTATCTCAGGGCACAGGCTAGAGAGATAAATCATATACTTTGTATGTTCAATGCCAACAGTCGGGATTGGAATCTAGCTGCTCTTGACTCCAACCAAAGTCAAGCCTATAATCAGACTGTTTAATTTCAAAAATAAGTGAAAAGGCTGGGATTTTTCAAGTACGTCCTATAACAAGAGAAGTTTGTCATGTCAAAGATTTTGTTTGTTGTTTGTAAGCAATGCAGCAAGCGCCTGTGGGAAGAGAGTCCCTGAGTTTCATTTAGACCCCCTCAGTTCTCTATATGTCTAAGTTGGACAGTCCAGAACCAAACACATTAAGCTTATTATTATACAGAAAGGAATAACTTTAAAAATTTTATAGTTTTTAAAAAAATGAAAATAGCGCACATGCTGCAAGGATGCTCATGCTGCCTGGAGCCCATGTGGCCAAGCACATGTGGTGCCTAAGCACGTGTGTTGCCCGCATCTCCCCTCTTGAGATGTGTACTCTCTGTTTTTACTTGCGCTCTCTGCCTTTTGGAGCAGCTCACGTGCTCTCTTGAGCACGTTACTCTCTCTTACTTTCTCTCCCCCTTCCCTCTCCAAAAACCTCCCTCAATAAAAAAAACCTATTTTACTCTTAAAAAAAAAAAGAAAAATAGATTAAAATTAGGACATTTTATTTTAAACAATTAAAAAAACCTTAGTGCACATATGGGGAAGGCAAATTCAAATAAGGAAATAAAAGAAAACAAGAACTGCATGAGCTGAGGGACACGGTATTGCAGCCAGACCCTGGCGATCACCTTGAGTGCAGGATCTACATGCTACTCAGTTGACTGTTGGGAAGAAGAACTTTTTAGGAGGGGCCTCTAAGTGCTCCTTCTTAACTTCCCCAGGAACAAGAAGATCCATCTCTTTAATTACTGCCATTTTTACATTTTACTAAGACCATAATGAGACAGGAAATGGAACTTTACATGATATTTCCATAGGAGGAAAAATTTAGTCAGCTTTCACTAGTTTATTTTAGAACATTACCAACTTCCATGAGTCTCTTTAGAGTTGAAGTATATCCTTTTTTATCACTATTGACTTTACTTATATTTCCAAAGCTGAAATACAAGTTTATAAAATAATGTTTGAATCTGATATTTTTGCCTTGATTTTGTTGGAGGTGTTTTACTTAAATGGCTAATGTTAAAATAAACATTTATTTAAATATTAGTCATTGAAATAGCTAATATTTGTTGATTTGGAGACGACCGCTGGACTAGAGCTGTTACCGACTGGATCCCACGGGATGTCAAAAGATCACGTGGCCGCCCCTCTACAAGATGGTCAGACTTCTTCGTCAAGACCCTGAACGAATGGTTTGAGGCTCTTCGTATTCCTGAAGCAACCAGATGCCATTGGGCTACACTGACACGTGATAGGGTCAAATGGAAATGTTACTGGTGCCTGCTCGAGCAAATCCGATGAATAATGGGATATCAAGTGATCATGAATATTTGTTGAATCTTCATATGTTCCTGATACCAATTTAAGATATATCTATGCATAATCTCATTTATATCCCTTACAAATACACGAGATGGCCATATTATCATTTCATGTTAAAGATCAGGTATTGGAGTCTTCATTAGTAAGAGCTTGCCCAACGGTGTTTATCTAATGAGTGGCAGAATTAGTATGTGTGCTCTGATCAGACCAAATTTGAAGTTCTTTCTCTGAATTCCTTGTCTTGTTTATCATTATCTGAGAAAATTAACACCATTACAAGTATAAATGTAGAAAGCAGTTGCTGGATTTATAGAAGTTGTATAGCTGAAAGGAAACTTGGAGATTAATTTGGTATCTTTATTTATCTCATAGATAAATCAGGACATATTATGGTTATGCCAATATATAGCTAATTCCTTTGTGATTTTGGTTAAATATTTTAGTCCTTTCAATTATTAGGTACCAGAGATAAAGTGTTGATTGATGACAGTTTTTACTTTTTTGCTTGGTTATTGCAGCATAAAGTGAATTTAACTTTAGAAGAACAGTCAAGCTTACAAATCAATGCACTATAAAACTAATGATTTGAACTGTTTTGGTGTCCCTAACTTTGCAATGCAGTATTAGTTCACTTGTATCACTTGTATCACTTGTCTTCCCGTTGTTCATTGCTTTGCTCGAGTGGGCACCAGTAACATCTCCATATGTCCCTGTGGCATGCTAGTGTAGCCCAAGGGCATCTGCTCACTCCAGGAACACAAAGAGCCTCAAATCATTCCTTCACATCATGGAATGAGGTCTAAATCATTACAGTTTTGACATGTCAAATATGACACAGGTAGTTTGCCAGGCTCTGAACCTTAATATAGACAATTTTAAAAATAGGAGAAAAGAGGTACAGCGGGTAAGGTGTTTGCCTTGTAGGTGGCTGACCTGGCTTTGATCCCCTGCATTCCATATGGTCCCCTGAGCACCACCCAGAGTAATTCCTGAGTGCAAAGCCAGGAGTAACCCCCTGAGCATCGCCAGGTGGGACCCAAAAAGAAAAAAAGAAACAAGGAGAAAAAAACAGAAAAATGTTTTCAAAAAAGAAATTATAGGAAAAGTTATGACTAGAGCGATAGCACAGTGGGTAGGGCGTTTGCCTTGCATGCGGCCAACCCGGGTTCTATCCCCGGCATCCCATATGTTCCCCTGAGCACTGCCAGGAGTAATTCCTGAGCAAAGAACCAGAAGTAACCCCTGAGCATTGCCAGGTGTGACCCAAAAAGAAAAAAATTGGGAAAAAAGAAAAAATTAATCCATTTAATCACCCATGCAAAAGAATTACTCATTTGCTCCTAAAGAGAGCCCAACAAGCTACTGTTTGAATGAACCAGCTACAGGAATCCAAAATTAATTCAAAAGAAATCTGTAAAAATGATCATTGGTGTCTCTCATTCTGGTCAGCAGCATTTAAAAAACGACAACTCCCATGCCACATTTTTTAAAGCAGTATTAGTTATTCTACTGAAAGTGAAAATATTAGTCCCCTCTTAAACTCAGTGACTACACAATGTCACATAACTTGAATTTAACTTCATTCCTCCATTTTTTGAGGGCTTCTAGATTTCCTTTGAACGTGAGCAAATGTTTTTTCTTCACCTTCAATTATTTTTGAAATAGGCATCCTGATCACATAGGTTTTCTCCTTCAGTCTCTTGTTGCAGAACCAAGAGGCTGGGCTGGCTATGGATGTTCATTTCCTGGGAAGGTGGATCAGTCAAGACTCAATTCCCCTGCATTTTATTTCTCTGAAAAAGACAGGATCCGATATACAGATGATACAGAAAAATCAGCTGTTTCTCCTTTCCTATGATCCCATAGGCTGAGAAGTTTATGGTTATTGGAACTGATTTATGAGAAAGACTGTGTGCATCTCAGTGCTCAGACTAGGAGTGGCCTGTCAATGCTGGCATCTATGAAAGGCACTGCTTGACCCATACACAGAGCAGTTTGATGTAGAGGCTATTGACAAGGTATCAGCTGAAAGCTCCAACATTCTTTTTTCTAGAGATGTTTTTCATTTTGCAACTGAATCTCACACGGATTTGCCCTATAGAGCCAACAGGCATTATGAGAGAGCCAGGAAACCTGGAACTCAGACATTATGAGGAAATAAAAGCAAGTTATTTTGTGTTGTTCAATACTGTTACAGCATTATCTCCAGGATAAACCCGTTCATCTACTCTGCAGAAGACTATGAATAAGTGATCTGGGAATCCAAATTTGAATAAGAAATATGTAGCTTTAGCTGATTCATTCAATTTACAATTCAAATGAGTATTTTATACATTTGCTCATAGCCTTTAAGTCAATAGACTTAAATAAGTAAACAAAAATTTTCTCCAATCATGTTAATAGCATTCTTCTAGCTCTAATACTCTAGTTCTTTATGACTAGAAGTGACATCAGCAACATAATTATACTATTCTATTAGTCCAAGATATTCTTTGAGCTAATGTGCCATCTCTACTTATTTTACTCATTTTTGATGTCTTTTTCACCATGTAAAATATGTCCATGGGAGCATTTGTTTAATTTATTTTTCTCTTTAAATCCTATTCTTTTTCTTAAAAACAATCTTAACCTACCATGAAATAATTGTCTTCTGACAGGACTTAAGCAAGACTTAAGCAAGTAGATAACTTAGGGTTAAATGTAGGATTAGCTGCTGAATATGGACAATATCAAATTTTAGTCATCTCAGTGTTGAAGGAATTGGGATGCCTGAAGATGTAGTTGCAACTTGGAGAAAGACAGAGATTAAACATCTATTCTAACTAATGATGCCTAGGACCTTTTGGCAGAATACAGATCAGAATCCCTGAGACTGGCAACATCACCTCACCATCTTAAAATTCAAAGCATTCTAATTAGAATTCATAGAATGTGAGATCTTGAAGGGAACACCTACTCCCAACCCACCCACTGCAGGTGAATAAAGTGTGGATCAGAAAGGTTAGGTCAGTACCTTGAAGTGTATAGCTTTTAGCAGAGTCTCGATCTTTCCATCATGTCCTCTTCTCCCAGTGCTCTCTTGGCCTAGAGATGTGACATGCACCTATTTATCACTCTTGACTTCATTTTTCTTAAGTTCATTCATTTGTTTATTCATTTATAGAAAACTTATAGAAAACATTTATATAATGTTTATAGAAAACATTTGTAGAAAACATTTATATAATGTTTGCCATGCTGTGTGCAAAGTTCTCAATGAAGAAAACTGAGAAATCTTCTGACTCTGGGAGAATGAGAGAAAGTAAATAAGTGAAGAGTCCAACATGAAATAGTGATAAATATTCAGAAAGGAAAAGCAGGAAGCAACAGGCTGGGAGGAGGCACAATTGAGAATCAAGGGCTTGGCTCAAAGACCTGCAGGAAATGTGTATACAGCTATTTGGGTGCTCCAGGAAGAGTGCTCCAAGCAGAGGGAAAAGTATAGAGCTCTGAGGAAGGGTGTTACTTAGTCATCGCCTCTTTAGATCCTCTTTTTGGAGAATCTCTTATTAGTATATAATTTCGTAGATTCACTGCGCTATTTTCCAGCAGCGTTCTCCTGGGGTCAGCCAGAGCAAAACCACATTTTGGAGTCTAGATCCAATATGTTGGTTCACAAAGTTTTCATGTTTAGTTGTATGATGCTGGTGAGTTGGGCCTAATTTCATGTCAGAAGGAGGGAAAAGGAAATAAAGAAAAACCATCTTTGGGGTGTACATCTCTCTTGATTACCAGTGATAAAAAGTTCACATCACCTGAACCTCTTTCCACTTAAAAGCATTAAAGTTCAGTACTAGGAGGTAATATAGCCATAATTAGGTCATTAACTTGCACATACGAGGCACTTGCAGGGTTCTGTCCCTTGCTGGGTTCTGTCAGTTAGTGATGGGGTAGTTACCTTGCACATATGAGGCCCTTGCTGGGTTTCATCCCTGTCCCTGGTACAGCTAGAAAAAAGAAAATAAATCAAACCAGGAAAACCACATGCGGTGATAAGGAAACTTTGTTTAATTAGTTTGTTTTAATTTTACCCCCAAACACTGTTCTCTTAAGATTCCTCTAGTTTATGATGCCCACGATACACTAAAAACACTCTCTCAGTCCTGAACCAGTGTGGGGACAAACTTTCCCAAAAAGGCCAGCCCTCAAAGAGGCATGTCCTCAGAAAGTTTACCTTGCAAGCAGTCAGACCCAGGTTCACTCCACGGCATCCCATATGGTCCTCTGAGAATCGCCAGGAATAATTCCTGAGTGCAGAGTCAGGAGTAACCCCTGAGCATTGTCAGGTGTGACCCAAAAAAAAACATAAACGAAACAAAACAAAAAAGAAAGTAGGTCTTGTCCCATTAGCTTGATCGCTTGATCACTTGAATCCCGTTATTCATCGATTTGCTAGAGCAGGCACCAGTAACATTGGACCCTATCACATGCCAATGTAGCCCAATGGCATCTGGTTGATTCAGGAATCTGAAGAGCCTCAAACCGTTCCTTCAGAGTCTTGACAAGGAAGTCTAACCATCTTGTAGGTGGGGCGGCCATGTGATCTTTTTGACATCCCATGGGATCCAGTTGGTAGCGGCTCTAATCCAGTGGTCATCTATAAATTGCATTACATGTACAGCCCATCTGATTTTCCATGCCTTGGCAAACGAGACAGCATCCCTGATTCTTGAATAGCGAAGGAGATTGGAACTCCAGGTTGATTCTCACTTGATTCCTCTCTGGGAGACCCAAATAGCATTCTCATCCTGCTTTTGTGGGACCCAGTCTCTGAGGCGTATGTTAATGCAGGGAGAATGGTGGAGTCAAAGAGATGTGCCTGGGGGGCGAGCCTCAGGCGACCAAATGCTAACGTCCAAGCTTGCTAAACGGTGCAGAGAAGCGATAAAAGAAGACCTCAAAGACAGAAGAGCAGAAATACTGGAAGATGCAGCAGAAGCCGGGAAAAGCATTCACACCACCCGCCTGTTCTTCACCAACTATAAGACCAAGATGACTGCCCTCTGACACCCTGATGGATCTATCACATCTTCCAGAAAGACAATGGAGAAGATTATTCATGACTTCTACTCGGATCTCTTTGATATCCACGTCCACCTGCCCACGTACCAAATTCCACAGGATGGATATGTCATTCCCAATATTCTCCCTTCTGAAATCCGACATGCCATTTCGTCAGTAAAGAAGGGAACAGTACCAGGCCCATAAAAAGTCAGACCCGAACACCTGAAGAATCTGCCATCGATACTCATCAATACAATAACTTGGTTCTTCACACGCTACCTGTGTGAATGCAAGGTGCCCTCCCCAATGGAAAACCAGCAGGACAGTTCTACTGTTCAAGAAGGGAGACATTCACAACATCAGCAACTATCGCCCCATCTGCCTGTTGTCCGGTCATCTACAAGCTGTTTACACGAGTCATCCTGAACAGGATTGGCAGAACAATAGATGAAGGACAACTATGCGAGCAAGCTGGTTTCCAGAAAGGATTCAGCACAATTGACCATATCCACACGGTAACCAAGGTCATAGAGGTTTGTAGGGGAGTACAAGATGCCACTCTGTCCCACGGTCATTGATTTAAAGAAAGCCTTTGATTCTGTGGAGACTGAAGCAGTCATCTAAGCCATAGCCAAACAGCGTGTTCAAACCCAATACAACAAGATCTCTCATGAGCTGTATTATGGATTCACCACTAGGATCTCACCATTATACAAAGAAGTGATCATTGATGTCAAAAGAGGGGTTCGACAGGGTGATACCATTTCACCAAAACTCTTCAGAGCCACCCTCGAGAACATCATGTGACAATTAGAATGGGAAAGAATGGGAGTGAAGACAGATGGTCGGCAACTAAACCACCTCCGCTTCGCTGATGATATTGTTCTAATAACAACAAACATTAGCCAAGCGGCACAAATGCTGGCTGACTTCGACCGAGAATGTGGAAAGATAGGTATACAGCTGAATCTAAAGATTATAGTATTTTCATACTATGTTACTATAGGTCTACAGCTGAATCTAAAGATTATAGTATTTTCATACTATGTTTCATACTATAGTATTTTCATACGTATGAAAGATAGGTCTACAGCTGAATCTAAAGATTATTGTATTTTAATACCATCATTGTCGACATCGATGAAGAATACAACTGACTGGTTCAGCACCTCCATGATTGTGCAAAGAATGCTGAGAGAGAGAAAGACACAAAAGGACACCTGTCTTCAGAAACTCTCGAGCTCATTCGCCAACATGGCAAGGCGCGAGCCTCAGGAGACCAAATGCTAACGTCCAAGCTTGCAAAGCGGTGCAGAGAAGCGATAAAAGAAGACCTCAAAGACAGAAGAGCAGAAATACTGGAAGATGCATCAGAAGCCAGGGAAAAGCATTCGCACCACCCGCCTGTCCTTTCGCCAACTATAAGACCAAGATGAGTGCCCTCCGACACCCTGATGGATCTATCACATGCTCTAAAAAGGCAATGGAGAAGATTATCCAGGACTTCTACTCAGATCTCTTTGATAGCCACGTCCACCTGCCCACATACCAAATTCCACAGGATGGATATGTCATTCCCAACGTTCTCCCTTCTGAAATCCGACATGCCATCTCGCCGGGTAAAGAAGGGAACAGCACCAGGCCCAGACAAAGTCAGACCCGAACACCTGAAGAATCTGCCGTCGGTACTCATCAATACACTAGCTTCGGCTCTTCACATGCTACCTGTCAGAATGCAAGGTGCCCTCCCAATGGAAAACCAGCAGGACAGTTCTACTGTTCAAGAAGGGAGACATTCACGACATCGGCAACTATCGCCCCATCTGCCTGTTGTCTGTCATCTACAAGCTGTTTACACGAGTCATCCTGAACAGGATTAGCAGAACACTAGATGAAGGACAACCATGCAAGCAAGCTGGCTTCCGGAAAGGATTCAGCACAATCAACCATATCCACACAGTAACCAAGCTCATTGAGGTTTGTAGGGGAGTACAAGATGCCACTCTGTCTCACGTTCATTGATTTAAAGAAAGCCTTTGATTCTGTGGAGACTGAAGCAGTCATCAAAGCCCTAGCCAAACAGGGCGTTCAAACCCAATACATCAAGATCCTTCGTGAGCTGTATTACGGATTCACCACCAGGATCTCACCATTCTACAAGGAAGTGATCATTGATGTCAAAAGAGGGGTTCGGCAGGGTGATACCATTTCACCAAAACTCTTCAGTGCCACCCTCGAGAACATCATGCGACAATTAGAATGGGAAGGAATGGGAGTGAAGATAGATGGTCGGCAACTACACCACCTCCGCTTCGCTGATGACATCATTCTAATAACACCAAATATTAGCCAAGCGGCACAAATGCTGGCTGACTTCGACCAAGATGTGGAAAGATAGGTCTACAGCTGACTCTAAAGAAAACTATGTTTATGGAAAATTAACTAGTTCCAGAGGCCCCATTTACTCTCAATGGAACAAACATCTCTGAATGCATCAGTTATGTGTACCTAGGTTGAGGGGAATGTCTTCAAAGACATAGAAGAAATAGCTAAAAGGACAAAGAATCTCTGGCCCAGGCACATGTCTTTGACTCCACAATTCTTCCTGCATTAACATACGTCTCAGAGACCTGGGCCCTACGAAATCAGGATGAGAATGCTATTCGGGTCTCCCCAGAGAGGAATCGAAAGAGCTATGATTGGAATATCACGCCTCACTCAAGTGAAAGAAGGAATCCAGAGTTCCGACCTCCATCGCTATTCCAGAATCAGGGACGCTGCCTTTGCCAAGACATCGAAAATCAGATGGACTGGACATGTAATGCGATTTGGAGACAACCGCTGGACTAGAGCCGTTACTGACTGGATCCCATGGGATGTCAAAAGATCACGTGGTGCCCACCTACAAGATGGTCAGACTTCCTTGTAAAGACCCTGAAGGAACGGTTTGAGGCTCTTCATATTCCTGAATCAACCAGATGCCATTGGGCTACATTGGCACGTGATAGAGTCCAATGGAAATGTTACTGGTGCCCACTTGAGCAAATCAATGAATAATGGGATTCAAGTAATCAAGTGATCAAGTGATCAAGTCCCTGGTTTCCAACATTGTTCACATTTCCGCACTACTGTTCTCAGGCTTTACACATCTAATGTTTCTTCTTTTCACACATCCTCAAGTCCTAAAAACATCCTAATATGCTCTCTGGAACTTGGTTACCAATAAAATCCCTCTATGTTGTATCTTTGTATCTCTTCACTTTACCATCCCATTCTAAGTAAAAACTTTCTCCTATAAGGATACTTGTTCCTGAAGCTTTCAGTATGGATTCCAGTTTATTGGTTAGTTTAGTTCTTCTTAGAACACTGTATTTATCACTACTGAAAGTATTACAATATCAGAGTGCAAATTAGTAATTAGTAATGCTAGCCTTTATGCTCCTCAGCTTCCCTCTTTCCCTCATCTCTATCTTTGTCTTTATTCCACCTGAACCACCTCCCTTACTCTTCAGGCCTTATTGTTATTTAAACACTCAGACTACAATAACAAGTCAACCCATCTAGCAGCATCAACATTGTATACCACAAAGGTTCTGCCTTTTCACCTGTGAAAATAAATACACATATTCCCACGAAAACAGTTTCCAATTTTTCCACTCCTCCGAGTCACCTATTCAAGGACTCCTCCAGGAAGTTGTTGATTACTGATTGTTTCCATCCTTACTAAATCTTTCTAAATATGCTACACACATGCCATAAGCATAAGTTTCCATCTTAAAATTATTCTACATTCATTCATTTACCCACAGTTTGCTGCCAAAATTTTATGACTTTTGCAGCAGAGACCTCTTTACCTTGTGTCTCTATTCTTCTCTTCCTGCTGTCTCTGGCCTCCAATAACTCTTCAATTTCTATACAACTTCACCAGAGCTTCTCTCAAGTATGTTACCAAAACCTCCCATTTATTTGTTTCATCAGCACATAGAAACTTCCAACTCTCTTCCTCTTTTTCCTTCTCATGACTTCCAAACTACAATAATCTCTTGATTTTCTTACTATGTTATTGTTCCCTTCTTCTCAATCTCCTTTCCTGTCATTTGCTTTATTTTGTCATAGCTATTAACATTGGAGTGACCCACATATATCATCTGAATGAATTTTTCTTTATTCTTTTTTAAAAATTATTTACTGAAACACCATTGCAAAGCTACAAAGATATTTCTGATTGAATTTCTAGGCATGCAATGTTCCAACACCAATCCACTCACCAGTGTCCATTATCTTACACCAATAGCCCCAGTAGCCCCAGTTTCCTTCCCACCCCAAAGCCCACATTGGTGACAGGCACTCTTCCCCTCTGTCATTGTCCTGGTGTTCCCTTCTGAATGAAACCTCTTTCAGTTCCAAAGTTATCTTTTTCTCTCTGTTGACTACTTCTTTGTCATGCAGAGAGTTTTATGTAGTCTACGTGTTTTTGTTGTCTGCAATAATGATGCAATATCATTGACATTACTACTAAGATTTGAATTACTATTCTTTATCCCTATTCGTTTCAAAAAGTTTTACAGTTTCATGTCTAACATCAAAATAGTTTATTTCTAGTTTATTTTTGTGTGTGGTGTAACACAAAGTTCCTACTTTAAACTTTTGTATAAATCTGTGTATTTCCATTTTTAAAAACAATTTCTTGATGATACTATATTTTTCATTTGCACTCTTGTTACCTTATAAAGATCAGTTCACAGTATATACATGGGTCTATTTCTGATCTTTCTGCATGTTTAGTGGTATTTATGCCAATACCATACTATTGTGTAATATCAGAATACATGTCAACTCAATAGCAAAAAAAGTAATAATCTGTCTTTTAAGTAAGTTAAAGATTTGAGGCTTGCTCTTCAAGTCTGTGTTCTCCCTTGAGAATGTATTACACTTGCTTATCTGTTTCTTTGCTTGATTTCTCTACTCTGAAGAAATCCATGTTCTCTCTTGAACATGTTTCCTCTGTCCCTTACACATCTTATCTCTAACATCTCCCATACAATAAAAATTTACTTGCTTCACTTAGAAAAAGGATATGTTTAGCTATATCTTCAAAGAAAATTTAGAAATGGCCAATAGATATATGAAAAACAAAAATGTCACTAATCATTAGAAAATGCAAATAAAGCCACAATTAAAAATAATCTCAAATTATTTTTGGGATGTCATCCAAAATAAACAAAAATAATTTTAATAAAATAATATTAAAATTTCAAAATGCTCATCATCGTTAATCATCAGAGAGATTCAAATCAAAACAACAATGAGATAGCATCTCACACCACAGAGACTGGCACATTTCCAAAAGAGCAAGAACAACAAGTGCTGGGTGGATGCAGGGAGAAAGGGACTTTCATACATTGTTGGTGAGAATGTAGAATGATACAGCCCTTTTGGAAAAAAATATGGACATTCCTCCAAAGACTATAAATTGAGCTCCCATTAGACCCAGCCATACCACTCCTGGGAATATACCCTGGGAAGCCAAAGACACACAGCAGAAACACCATCTGCACTTTTCTATTTAATTATTTTATTTTATTTTTTGCTTTTGTGTCACACACAGCAATGCTCAGGAGTTACTCCTGGCTCTGCACTAAGGAATTATTCTTGGCAATGCTTGGGGACCATACCTGGGTTGGCTGCATGCAAGGCAAATACTCTACCCACTGGACTATCACTCCAGCCCCTGCACTTCTGTTTTCATAGCAGCACTATTCAGAATAGCCAGAATCTGGAAACAACCAGTATGCCCGAGAACTGATGACTGGATAAAGAAACTGTGGTACATCTACACAATGGAATACTATGCAGCTGTTAGGAAAAACAAAGTTATAAAATTTGCCTATAAATTGATGGACATAGAGAGGCATGTTGAGTGAAATTAGACACAGGGGAAGGGACAGATATAGAATGACTGCATTTATTTGTGGAATATAAAAAAATTAGCAGGATACCAATATCCAAGGCCATGCAAAACATGGATAAGGAGGTGTTGTCAGTGGGTAGAACCTACTGCAAATGTGTGGGAGCCAGAGGTTAGGTAATACAGAGAAAGGAACAGTGTACTAATAATTATTGTAAATGTTAATACCAGCTTAGAACCGAGCATTGAAAATAGGCAAAAGATATACATGATAACCTCTAACTGTATGTATTACAAGCCACAATGTGTAAGAGAAGGAAGAGAGAGAGAGAGAAGTAAAAATTGCCTGCAACCATAGACAAAGACTGCGGGAGGGGGAAATCATGGGACATTGGTGGAGGGGAATGGGCACAGGTAGAGGTATGGGTGCTGGAACACTGTATGACCGAAACCCAAATACGAACACTTTTGTAAGTGTATGTCTCACAGAGTTATCACTTGATCAGTTGATCACTTGACATCCCGTTATTCTTCCATTTGCTCGAGCGGGTGCCAGTAACATTTCCATTTGACCCTATCACGTGCCAGTGTAGCCCAATGGCATCTGGTTGCCTCAGGAATATGAAGAGAGAGAAGGGCCAGAGCAATAGCCCAGCAGGTAGGGCTTTTGCCTTACATGTGGCCGGCCCATGCCGGCCCGGGTTCGATCCCTGACAATTCCTGAATGCAGAGCCAGGAGAAACCCCTGAGCACTGCCGGGTGTGACCCAAAAAAAAAAAAAAAAACAGGAATATGAAGAGCCTCAAACCATTCGTTCAGGGTCTTGACGAAGAAGTCTGACCATCTTGTAGGTGGGCAGCCACTTGATCTTTTGACATCCCATGGGATCCAGTCGGTAACGGCTCTAGTCCAGCGGTCATCTCCAAATCACATTACATGCCCAACCCATCTGATTTTCAATGCCTTGGCAAACAAGACAGCATCCCTGACTCTGGAACAGCAACGGAGGTCGGAGCTCCGGATTCCTTATTTCACTTGAGTGAGGCGTAATATTCCAAGCATATCTCTTTCAATTCCTCTTCGGGAGACCCAAATAGCATTCTCATCCTGCTTTCATAGGGCCCAGGTCTCTGAGGCGTATGTTAATGCAGGGAGAATGGTGGAGTTGAAGTTGTGCCTGGAGCTAGAGGTTCTTTGTATTTTTTGCTATTTCTTCAATGCTTTTGAGGCAGTCCATGCCACTCTCTTCCTCCTGCGCAGCTCAGGTTTTAGGTTGTTCATCATGTTGACTTCTTGACCTAGGTACACATAACTGATGCATTCAGAGATATTTGCTCCATTGAGAGTGAATGGGGCCTCTGGAACTAGTTCATTTTTCATAAACATAGTATTATTTAGATTCAGCTGTAGACCTATCTTTCCACATCTCGGTCGAAGTCAGCCAGCATTTGTGCTGCTTGGCTAATGTTTGGTGTTATTAGAACGATGTCATCTGCGAAGCAGAGGTGGGGTAGTTGCCGACCATCTATCTTCACCCCCCATTCCTTCCCATTCTAATTGTCACATGATGTTCTCGAGGGTGGCACTGAAGAGTTTTGGTGAAATGGTATCACCCTGCGAACCCTTCTTTTGACATCAATGCTCACTTCCTTGTAGAATGGTGAGATCCTGGTGGTGAATCCATAACACAGCTCACAAAAGATCTTGATGTATTGGGTTTGAACACCCTGTTTGATTAGGGCTTCGATGACTGCTTCAGTCTCCACAGAAGCAAAGGCTTTCTTCAAATCAATGAACGTGAGACAGAGTGGCACCTTGAACTCCCTACAAAACTCAATGAGCTTGGTTACAGTGTGGATATGGTCGATTGTGCTGAATTTTTTCGGAAGCCAGCTTGCTCGCATGGTTGTCCTTCATCTAATGTTCTGCCAATCCTGTTCAGGATGACTTGAGTGAACAGTTTGTAGATGACAGACAATGGTGGAATAATAAAAAAATTTTAAAATATATTAAAATTTCAGAAAAGAAAAAGAAACCCATGGTTCACATTCCATTTGTTGAAGTTGTTAAGTCTCAGAAAACAAGAGAAGCTGAGAAAAAAAATCAATGTTTTTGGTGCAGGTTTTAGGGGCTCCTCATGCTCCACAGCCGTAATGCAGGCTAGGACTTCCAGTCTCCCACTCCTCTACCAAAATGCTGATTTTATTTCATTCACAAACACTTGAATCTTGCCAGGAATTTCTAAACTTACCTTAAAAAGTTATAAAGTTCCTTAAGTTTTGCAAAAATAAAGTCATCCGCACAAAATTTGAGAGGCTTAAAATGACCTCTCGTATTGGAAATGCCTTCCTTACCATGGGTTCCAGACATGGAATTCACCAGAAACTTTTATACAATGTATCAAATTGTAGAATATTTTTCAATGTATGAAAAAATGTAGGAAAACGTTCAATAGTTCCTCCAGTTGAGGTGATATCTCTGATTGGTATCTATCCAGGTTGGAAATGGACGGGTTAAAATCCATCTAAACACTGGCTGTGAGCTACACTGCCAAGGTCCCTTGCAAAAACAACTCAGAGCAAAGCATCCTGTGAAGCTCCCTTTGCAGAGAACTCATTCGTCAGTGCAAACAATTGCCAGTGACTTTGCAGACTGAGCAGCATTTTTTTTTTTGCTTTTGGGTCACACCCGGCGATACTCAGGGGTTACTCCTCGCTCTGCACTCAGGAATTACTGCTGGCAGTGCTCGGGAGACCATATGGGATGCCTGGAATCGAACCCAGGCCAGCACAGGCCAGCTGCGTGCAAGGCAAACGCCCTACCTGCTGGGCTATCGCTCTGGCCCTTAGCAGCATTTTTACACTAACTTTCTGCCAGCTACTAGAAAAGCTTTGCTAGAAGAAACTGGGATTTAAAAAAATGCTTCTTAATGATTTTCTTTGCTCTATATGAACTAATCTATAAGGCCCCATGTACATAAATGTATATACATCTGCTTCTCTGTAACCTAGGGGCCAGAAGATCTCCTATGATCTAGCATGTCCTTTTTTGATTCATAGGATTACTTTATTTTATAATTTACTGTCTCTAATGCTATTTGATCTGTGATATTTGATATTTCATTGATATTTGATCTCACATATGATCTAGCAAGCTTAGTTATCTATTATTTATTCTATCACTTTCCATGCTGATTTTTCCTCAGCATGGAATGTTTATTATACAGGCAAATAAACATTTACTGTCTGTAAGGTCAAATACCCATCCTCTCATCTCAAAGCTTTCACATAAGCTAATATTTCCTCAAACTTTGGACTCAATTTCAAAGATCCCTTTTATTTTGAGAATCATAACACATTTGAGAAGCTGGAGGGATGGGGTAAGCAGGTCTTTGAGTTTCTTTCTCTTTCTCGTAAAGGTAAGGAAATGAAAACTGATTTCCAATCCTGGGCTTTTATCAGAGAGACAACTGAGCATATGTTGAACCAACAGAATCTAAGCACAGATGCATCTATATAACACAGTTTTTAATTTGGTCGAAATTGACTCATTTTCAATTAAACAGGTTTTTAAAGACAATTTGTAATTCTCATTTTCAAGAATTTCTGTACTACACTGTGGAATAGTATTGATTTATGCTCTGTGGTTCATATTGATCCAAAAGAACACTGCCAAGCTCTGCTTTATTCTATAATTAAAGAAGAAAATCTCCAAAGCTATTCCCTGAAAAGTTAATTCTAGGCACCTTACAGGTTGCTTTTTCACAATCAAATACCTCATAAGACTCTAATAATGTTCTTTGCTTTTTTACCACTGCTGCTAAAGAGAAAAGTGTGTTTAAAATAAATGATAGTCATTTGAAATAGCATTTCATACTTGTATGACCTAAGGCTTTGCTTAAGAATGCTGCTGGTTGCCAGGGAAAAGCAAGTTCTTTGTAAATCATTTTACTTGCTCTTCTTTCCATTGGGGAAGTGCTTACTGGGTTGTTTTTTAATAATAATCCGTCTAAATCCAGAAATTGTTTCTTTTCTGGCACAAAGAGCAGCAATGACTACAAGTTAAGCAGAGATGAAGCAGAAGCACACAATCCGACATTGGTGGAAATTCTGACAAAGGAACATCATTCCCAAGTCCCTGGTCTATGAACTGTCCCCTGGATATTCAAGATTCCACTTAATGTTCATCCCCAACTCTGAAGGCTACAAGACTGTGCAATCTGTAAGAACACTCCCATTTCTCCTTTTGAATGGCCTTTCTCAAATTCTCTTCCCTCTTCCTCTCTTTGTCTCCCTCAAACACTTTTCCACTCTGTATTGCTCACTTATTTCCTTTCATTTTCGTCTTCTCTCTCCCTTCTTTGTCTTTCTCATTTTCCTCTTAGAGTCCTTGCACAGAGTTGAAATCTATGTTAAGCTCCAACTGAGCTGAAACAACCTGTAATAACAATCTCTCCAAATCAGTCTTCTTCCTCTGCTATGAGAAATCCCTTCTCATTTTCAAGCCTGTCTCCCTGAACCTAGAAGTCGCAGTTTTTAATCTGCTCCACAGTTAACTGGCTCGCATGCGTCTTTAGACCTCTGTCACCTTGCCAGGTTAAATACAAGTCACAAGGAATCAAATTGTTTCACCTCCCCAGTTCTTCTCTTGAGACTGTCCCTATTACAGTGGGGGAGTACAGAATATGCCAAAAATATTGTTGATTGACTGATTGTCAAAGTCAGCTTTGTTTTTTCAATATATGAAGGTTACCAAATTTAACTTTAATTAGCTTTGCTCCTGTGAACTCGCAGTCCTATTATCTGAGCTTTGGAACTTTAGACCTCTTCTGATTATTCTCAAGTCACCAGACTTACTGTGTGCTGGCAATAGTCTAGAGTGAGACTCCAAACTCTTGTGAAGGCACTGCATATGATTGCTTCCTATATTTTTTTTAAGGTCATGCTCAGTGATGCTCGGGGATATTCCTGGCTCTATATTCAGGAATTTCTCTAAGCAGAGGACCATGCAGGATGCCATGGGTCAAACCCCAGCCAACTGCATGCTAGGCAATTGCCCTATCCACTATGCTGTCTCTACATCCCCTCTTCCTCTAATTATCACCAGAGCATGGTTCAGACAGAAACCTGTGACAGTAATTCCTGCCATCACCTTTTCCAGTGGCTGGTGTTGTCAGCCCAGGATCTTCTGCTCTGACCCCTGGGATAAGACAACTTGCTACATGTTCTAACAACAAAGAAAAAAACACATGCTCAAGAGATTTTTGTTTCTCAGCCAATCAAGGGGTGTGTGTGTGTGTGTGTGTGTGTGTGTGTGTGTGTGTGTGTGTGTGTGTGTGATGGGGTGAGTTGTTAGGGGAATCGTTTTCTCCCCAACTTTAGTAATGAGGTTTGATCTGGACTTGTGTGATAGAACCAAGGTTTGGTTCTATGAAAAAAACTAAGATTCTCTGGCCTCACCTGTGACCACATGAATGAACCATTCTAGAGCACCATCTAAGAGGTCATATCTAAGAAACTACTGCACACATCCATGCATTTCCTGTCTATGCATTAATATTTGGAAACTCCAAGATCATTGGAATGATCAGTGCAAAGTGTTTCAATTTTTCCTCTACCGGAAATGACACTTTTCCAACACAGCTATAATGCCATTGCAGTTTGAAAAGTCCCAACCAATGAAGAAGGAGCCAGGGTAGGGCAGAGGCAAAAGAGAAATTAATGAAAGACTTGGCCAGAAGCACCCAACCATATAATCACAGTGAGATACTGGATTGAGAGCCAATGAATTCTTCTTTATCCTGGTTCAAAAGTTTTATACCTGAATTTTAATTCATTTATGGCTCACCTGTGTCTGTAGTGATTTCTAAGTATTTAACTGATTTCTCTATTATAGGGTGCAATTTTTTCAATTGCTTTTTAATTGATATGTGATACTGCCTTATCATGTATTAAGGTCTCATATGTGTGACTCTGATTATATACTCTGAATTCTGATATTACTGGTTTAGCTGCTGATGTTTCATCTCATTTTAGTTGCTATTAATTTGGTATGTTCCTCCTCTTTTCACTTAATTTTCAGTCAAAAAACACTTAATTTTACAGTGTTCCAACCCCCCATCCCTCCACCAATGCCCATTTCCCTCCACCAATGAATGTCCCCTGATTCCCTAGCCCAGCCTGCCTATATAGCAGACACTTTTTCATTGCTTATACTTGTAATGCCAATCTCTCCAATTCAAGTTTTCTGCCCCATTTTAAAATTGTTTGACTGAGTTCTTTTTGTTACTGGGCTGTATGAGTTCCTTACATTAATAAGGAACTGTATGATATTAATACCATATCAGGCAAATCCTATGCAAATATTGTGGCAAAGTTAGGGAAAGTAAATCTAGTTTTCTGACATCTTCACATTTTTTAACTTAACCTCACTCTCTTCATTACTTGAAGGTTAGAAAAGACAGACTCTTTCTTTTCTTGTTACAATACCCTAGTATCATACTCCTAATTCCAATGTCATCTTACTTCCCTCTAGAGTTTCTAAGAGTCATCACTTATACTGGAAAACATCTCCTGTGTCGTGAACCCATCCTAACCTTCCATGACTTTGCTGAAGCTCTCTCTGCAAAACTCTCCTCTCCCACTCAATCCCTATTAGGGCAGCTCATCAAGACCAAAATCAATGTAATCTTGTCTCTATAGTTTTCCTTCATCTTCTTATCATTACAGAATTAAATGTTCTTTATGATCCTATAGTACTTTATATATTTTTCAAATATTACATATTTCCTATTTACCTCACTAAATCTTTGTTGCCTAGTTAATGTATATAACATAATAATTAATGTACATAAAGTTATTAAGACAGTCCTGGGCACATGATAAATGTTACATGAGTTATCACATTACTAATGTTAACTGCATTTATCAAGTTTTAAGGTCAAGCATGATTTCCTATTCATTTTCATCCCCCATTACCTGACACAAGATGCAGCCAATAATAAGAATTTGAAATAGAGAATAGAGTTCCCTGAGGACAGAGGAACTGCCATGTTCAAAGCTGGGAAGTGATGTTGACTTTGACCTTTGCAATCTCATTCATCTAGAACTAAACATTTGTTTGTTCGATTCTTCAAATGCTATATTCATTTGGGTGCTATAGTCAGTAGTAGTGAAATCATGCAGAATCACTGGAATACAATGGATGTACAGTGTAAAGTAAATAGTACAGACCCCTCCAAGAATTCATGGGAAAAGAAATTATTTATTTTCTAATGTTTGACTGCCAGCATATCTAAACAATTTTGCCATGAAAACAGTAAGGTTTGGCAGCTTCATTTTCAGCAGGTAAATAGTTGTATGCTCACAGTTACTTTCTCTCTTTCCCTAAAATCAATCGTGTTCAATGAAATGATAAGAAAAATTAATCACGTATACCAAACCAATATTCACAGAGACATTTTTAATTTGGAAAGAATTAAATTTCTTTTCCCAATACTCATCATGTTTATGACCTAAGATGTCGCTATATCTTGCTTTCAATTCCATGTTTTGTTGAAATGAATGTATTGCTCTTCTTTCTCAATTCAATTTTGTAGATATAGCCTTTTAAGTTATTCCCAATAAAAGACTATGTTTTATACATTTACTATTTAGTGATATAATACGCAGATAAGTTATAATCCAAGTTATAATTAAATTGATTTATAAATCAAGTCATAAATAAAGTCAGCATCAAAATCGAAAATAAAGCTTCAAACCTACAGAAAGGACAGAGATCATACCTTCATAGTTATCAATGAAGTTACACATATTCATATATGCTAAAAATAATATTAATTACAAAGTGTGTGTGGCAAAAGGCAGGGACCTATGTAATAGTACAAGTAAGCAAAGAAAAGGCATCTTTACCTCTATAAATTCAGAAACAGGCATTGCCTTTCTTACTGGGAGCCTTATTATATAGCTTATATATATAACCTTATATATCCTACTCAGGGTCTTGAATCAACACTACCATAACCTGATTCCAGGATATGCATCTCCTAGCAAGCTATTTACTTGTGAAAACCAAGAAAAGTATAGTACAGCATGGATGAAGAGGGAGTCTGTGCTTCCAGTCTTAGATTTCTAGCACAGCAGTCATATGAGAGCTCCTATAGGAAGAGCCCTCATATTATATTCTTTTTCTTGCTTTTGGGTTTTGAGCTACACCCAGGGGTGCTCAGGCTTATTACTCCTGGCTCTGTGCTCAGGGATCAATCCTGGTGGGGCTTGATCAACTCTATGTGGTGCCAAGGATAGAAACCAAGTCAGTTGCTTGCAAGACAAATGACTTACTCATCATACACTCTCTCCAGTCTTTATAATTTTGTTTTTCTACAGCAGGAAGCATGACAGAAAACTTTCATGATTTTAATTTGTATCAGGCTCTCTTACTGTCTTCAAAATTTCTTAAATCTGCAAAGGAATGTCAGAAATTATTCAGAATCAAGATGCTGAAGTTGTCTCTGTAAATCTCCTGAATTACATCTCTGGAGTAGGTTGGGTTTGCCATAAATCCTGGGATCCTTCTCTACTGCCTGTTGACACCCTGTCTACTCAAGTTATACCAAATCTGTGAGTGTGTGTGTATACATGTACAGATCATAAAGTATTTCTTCCAGATTGAATTGAAGTCATAAAACTAGATTTGAGAATATAACTGCAAAGTAGAGTCCTGTAATTAGTTCAAGTTTTTTTGTGTTAGTCAATGACTAGGAACAGATGCAAATGTACTTTGAGAGAGGCATAAGAACAGCCTGAGGACTTAGATAAGTGCAAAGTGATAGTTCAATTTACATCCATAGAGAACATGACAATATAATATTCTGGTGTCCTAAAAATAGTTATAAGGACATTGTCTTGTCTTCAGTTGTTTAAAACCTTGGAATTAATCAAGAAGGTGAAAAACCTGCACTCAAAACACCATACTTAGCACTGTTGAAAGAAATAAAGAAGACATAAATAAATGAAAATATATCTCCTGTTCACAGCTTAGAAAGCTTTATATTGCTAAGATGCCATACTACCAAAACAATCAACAGATTCAGTAAAATCCCTATCATGTTCCCACTGGAAATTTCCCAGAAACTTTTTTAAAAATTAGATAGACTCTCAAATGAGTCAATATAACCAAAGCCACTTTGCCCTTACCATCTTCTGTTGATACCATTGTTTCTATGTATGTCTGTATTTCTTGATAGCACAGTTAGTTGTGAATCGGGAGAGCTCGTATTTCAGACTATCAGGCTTGCACACTGAACCAAGATGTTTGCCAGGGTTTCACTCATTTAGTTCCACTGTTTGTACAAATGCTCACCAAGGGACAAACTTTAGGTTTCCCCATAGACATTCTAGTTGTAGTGCTTACTGGGGATCACTAAAGTGCCCACACACTTTCTGGGAGTCACATTCTTGGGTACAGTGTTTGTACAACATGGAAGTGTTCTTTAGTGGTGCTTCATACACACATACACACACATACACACACAGCTGCAGTGAAGTGAGAAATGGCTGACAGCACCAGAAATCTCAGGAAACAATGGCAGAGTTGCCAGTATACTACTTGGCCTATTCTGTGATACCAGGGATTGAACTCATGGTGACACAAGCAAGGCAGGTGCTCTAGCTTGAGTCTCAAGCCAGAATTATTTTGAAAAACCAGTTGGAGACATACATTCTGACTCGGCGTATATTGCCAAGTTACAGAAATCTAAACAGTTTGATTAAAAAAGAGAGAGATAACATCCCACAACTGAAACAAGAAGACCTCCAATACCTGAATAAGTCTATCACCATCGAGGAAATTGAAACAGTAGTTAAAAGCCTGCACAAACACAAAAGCCAGGTCCAGATGGTATCACTAGTGAATTACCAAACCTTTAAGGAGGACCATTGCTAGTCTTTTTTCAAGCTCTTCCAGGAAATAGAAGAAACAGAAACACTCCCAAACAGCTTCTAGGAGGCACATATCACCCTGATACCCAAATCAGGGAAAGACAACACAAAGAAAGAAAATTACAGACCAATCTCCTTGATGAACACAGATGCTAAGATCTTCAAAAATATTAGCAAACAAAATCCAAAGACTCATCAAAAGATTATACATCATGACCAAGTGGATTTATCCCTGGAATGCAAAGATGGTTCAACATTCGCAAGTCAGTCAACATAATACAACATATCAATAAGAGGAAAAAATAAAAACAATATGATCATATCCATAGATGCAGAGAAAGCATTTGACAAGATCCAACACGCATTCATGGTTAAAACCCTCCAGAAAATGGGAATTGAAAGAATCTTCCTCAAGATAGTCAAAGCCATCTACCAAAAGCCCACAGTGAGTATCATTCTCAAGGGGAAAAATTGAAAGCCTTCCCCTTAAGATCAGGGACAAGACAAACTTGCCCACTCTCACGTCTTTTATTCAATATAGTACTGGAAGTACTTGCCATAGCAATCAGAGAAGAAAAGGACATCAAGGGCATCCAGATAGGCAAGGAAGAAATGAAGCTATCATTATTTGCAGATGACATGATATTATATCTAGAGAACCCTAAACTCAGCCCCAAAACTCCTAGAAACAATAGATATTTATAGTAGAATGGCAGGGTACAAAATCAATACCCAAAAGTCGCTGGCTTTCCTATAAACAAATAATGAAAGAGAAGAAAGGGATATTAAGAAATCGATTCCATTCACAATTCTGCCACAGAAAATCAAATACCTAGGAATCAGTTTAACAGAGTATGTAAAAGACCTGTACAAAGAAAACTACAAGAAACTGCTCCAAGTGATAAAAGAGGACACTAGGAAATGGAGACACATTTCCTGCTCATGGATGTGGAGAATCAACATTGTCAAGATGGTAATACTCCCTAGAGCCTTGTACAGATTCAATTCGGTCCCTATAATGATATCCATGACATTCTTAAAAGAAATTGATCAAACACTCCAGAAATTTGTATGGAATAATAAACCCCCACGGATAGCTAAAACAATCCTTGGGAAAAAGAAGATGGGAGGCATCACCTTTCCCAACTACAAACTGTACTACAAAGCAGTAGTAAATAATACAGTGTGTTAGTGGAATAAAAACAGACCTTTGGGCCTATGGAATAGAGTTGAGTATCCTGACGCCCACCCTCAAACACATGATCAGTTAATCTTTGATAAAGGTGCAAAGTCCAAAATGGAGTAAGTTAAGTCTCTTCAACAAGTGTTGCTGAGAAAACTCGGTAGCTACATGTAAAAAAAAAATGAATTTGGACCTTTGTCTAATCATGCACAAAAATCAGATCAAAATAGATTAAAGATCTTAATCTCAGACCTGAATCCATAAACTATATTGAAGAAAAAATAGGAAAAACCCTCCATGACATTGAAGCTAAAGACATTTTCAAAGATGAAACACCACTAACGAACCAACTAGAAGCATAGATAAACATATGGGACTACATGAAACTAAAAAGCTTCTGCACCTCAAAAGAAACAGTGACTAAGATACAAAGACAGTGCACAGAATGGGAAAGAATATTCACCCGATACCCATCTGATCCCCATCAAAAAATGGGGAGAAGAAATGAATAGAAAATCAACAAGGCAGAAATTAGAATGGCCAAAAGGGATATGAAAAAATGTTCATCATCACTAATCATCAGAGAGATGCAAATCAAAACAACAATGAGATGTCATCTCACACCAAAGAGACTGGCACATATCCAAAAGGGTAAGAACAACAAGTGCTTCCATGATGCGGGGGGGGGGACTCTCATCCATTATTGGTAGGAATGTGGACTGGTACAGCCTTTTTGGAAAACAATATGGACATTCCTTCAAAGACTAGAAATCGAGCTCCCATTTGACCCAGCCATACCGGTCCTGGAGATATCCCTGGAAAGCCAAAAACACACAGCAAAAACATTATCTGCACTTTTATTTTCATAGCAGCACTATTCACAATAGCCAGAATCTGGAAACAAGCAGTATACCTGAGAACTGATGACTGGATAAAGAAACTTTGGCAATCTACACAATGGAATACTATGCAGCTGAAATTAGGAAAAATGAAGTCATGAAATTTGCCTATAAATGGATGGACATGGAGAGGATCGTGTTGAGTGAAATTAGTCAGAAGGAAAAAAGACAGATATAGAATGACTGCATTTATTTGCGGAGATAAAAATAAATAAAATTATATATACATATTATGATACCAAAATCCAAGGTAAGGCGCAAGTCATGGATCAGGAGGTCTTGTCAAATGTGGAAATTACCACAAATGTGTGGGAATCAGAGGTTAGGTAAGACAGAGAAGGGAACAATGTGCTAATAATTGTCCAAAAAAGGCTAATACCAACCTAGAACTGAGCACTAAATACAGGGAAAAAGATACACATGATAACCTCTAAGTGTATGTATTACAATTCAAAATATGTAAGAGAAGGAAGGAGAGAGTGAAGAGAGAGAGGAGAGAGAGAGGGGGAGGGAGGGAGAAAGAGAGAAAAGAGATAAAGAACCTGCCAAAGAGGCATGCTATAGGAGGCGGGAGGGAATCAGGGACATTGGTGGTGGGAAGTGGGCACTGGTGGAGGGATGGGTGCTAATTGGAAACCCCTAACATGAACAACCTGTAATTGTATACCTCACAGTGGTATAATAAAATATCAATTTAAAAAATTTTTAATAATTATTTTTAAAAAATTTAAGTAATTTTATTTTAAATTGATATATGTGTTTGTTCATTATAAATATTACACTTATATTACATAACATCCGTGATGTGTATATAATAAGTCCATTTTCTCCTAAAGTGATAAGACAGGGACGCATGTTGGCTACACATAAAGTCCTGGATACCTACAGCTTTTTCAGATGAGGATAACAAAGCCATCCTTTTCCATCCATTGTAAGACTTTACCAACTATGAATATTGCTAATTTGTCCCAAAATACTTCAGTAATATTGCTTTCTAGTCCCATATCATAAGGTTGATAGACAGACAGATAGGACCCTCTGCAGAATAAACATACAGAAGCTACCTCTCCTTTGTTCTAGTAGACTTGTGCTCTAAAGTGATAAATGTAGGTAAACAGGACAACGAAGAGCTATGGACCTCCTCATGATGTGATGATTACCTTCCAGAAAGTTGTTTTGGCCAATTATGAAAATCAGGCCTGTAAATTAAAATCATGAATTGTCCAAATTACTTCTGGGATCCTGGGCTTGCACACCAGTTTTGCGAAAGAATTTTTTTATAAGAATAGCTAATGCTGTTCAACAAACAGAGACACAGAAGTTCAACCCATTACATAGTCTCAGAGACACATAAAATAGCATTTTAATTTGTGCAAGAGACCTACATGGTTTAAATTCTCTGTTTAGAAAATATTTCAGATGTATCTGTGGCAAAATGGAACCCAGAGAAGTCATAACCTCAATCTCCTTAGAAGGTAACAAGAGCATCTAGTCTCAATGTGACTCAGTTTTAGACACGAGAAACTTAAAGAATCCATATTTCATTTCTGTGCTTGGCAAAATACAGGCTAAAGTTTGGGTGTCAGAAACAATTTTAAGCCAAATTTCTAGAGTATTCTATATTTTACTACATGATCATCACATGCTGCTTTTCCAACCAAAAATTTATTTTGTTCCTTTCATTACATAATTATTTCCTAGACTAATTCTGTTTACCACATGTTCAAAAGCTAAAGAGCACATCAATGTATTCTCCAGTAGCATACAAATGCACACTGTGAACTTACTTTCCTGAATGTAACGTTGTCAGTGTGTTACTCAGAACTGACTTGTGACTTGCACAGTTTGTTATAGCACTGCAATTTCATCAGCACTGTCACTCAACCCAGGTAAGTGCCATATGTGAAGGGAAGCTGGCAGGCAGGGAATGCTGCCTTGAAGAAGTCACAAATGGTAAGCCTTGCATCTTCCCATGCTAGCTAAATTGTACAGTTAATCTGCCAGTAATGTACTTGAAGATCTGACTCTGCTCCATTCAGGTTGTTTCCTAGCCAGTGTGCAAAGGAAACAAAACAACTTCTTCATGCAAATAAGATGCAACAGGCAGTCATTCCTAGTGGCCTAACCTCTATCACCCATTCACCACTTCCCAGGTATGTGTGAAAACAACCTTTTAAAGATCACTTGTCCAGTTTCTACAAGGACTGGATGACAACCTGAGATAATCACTTGACCTCCACTGGAAATCTTGAGTACATGTTCTTGATCATCATGCATGTGGTTAAGTAGGAGTCACACCACATGAAAACAGTTGTTAAAAATTGCAAAAAAAAATATGGGCATTTCTAATGCACTACGTGGCTCATAAAATCATAAATTATGACAGCCATGAGCAAAATCATCAATATGAGGATGGGGCCTCATGGAACGAATGACTGCAGAGCTGAGTCTAGAGAAAGAAGATAAAATTTTACAGTTTCATACTTTGCGGCACTGGGGGGTGAATTTTCTGAAGGACAACAATATGCACAAATCAACCTTTTTTTTCAAGATGGAAAAAGAGTCACCAAGGGGTCACAAGGAAATGATGTATGTTACTTTGGACTATACAATTATAATTCGTGGTGTTCTGTGTATCATCATGTCCACTAAGACCATTCATGGGAACTCACAGTTCGAAAAGGCTGAATCGAAACATTGGACATGGGAATATCCTGGTGGACAGTTCTACAATGAAATCGACAACATCATATTCATCTACAGTTTTGCCTGATCTATATAGCTTGAATCCCGTTATTCATCGATTTGCTCGAGCGGGCACCAGTAACATTTCCATTGGACCCTATCACGTGCCAATGTAGCCCAATGGCATCTGGTTGATTCAGGAATATGAAGAGCCTCAAACCGTTCCTTCAGGGTCTTTACAAGGAAGTCTGACCATCTTGTAGGAGGGCGGCCACGTGATCTTTTGACATCCAGTGGGATCCAGTCGGTAATGACTCTAGTCCAGTGGTTGTCTCCAAATCGCATTACATGTCCAGCCCATCTGATTTTCGATGACTTGGCAAATGAGACAGCATCCCTGATTCTGGAATAGCGATGGAGGTCAGAACTCCGATTCCTTCTCTCACTGGAGTGAGGCGTGATATTCCAAGCATAGCTCTTTCAATTCCTCTCTGGGAGACCCAAATAGCATTCTCATCCTGCTTTCGTAGGGCCCAGGTCTCTGAGGCGTATGTTAATGCAGGGAGAATGGTGGAGTCAAAGAGATGTGCCCAGAGCCGGAGGTTCTTTGTCCTTTTAGCTATTTCTTCGATGCCTTTGAAGGCATTCCATGCCACTCTCTTCCTCCCTGCGCAGCTCAGGTTTTAGGTCGTTCATCATGTTGACTTCTCAACCTAGGTACACATAACTGCTGCATTCAGAGATGTTTGTTCCATTGAGAGTGAATGGGGCCTCTGGAACTAGTTCATTCTTCATGAACATAGTTTTCTTTAGATTCAGCTGTAGACCTATCTTTCCACATTCTCGGTCAAAGTCAGCCAGCATTTGTGCCGCTTGGCTAATGTTTGGTGTTATTAGAACGATGTCATCAGCGAAGCGGAGGTGGTGTAGTTGCCGACCATCTATCTTCACTCCCATTCCATCCCATTCTAATTGTTGCATGATGTTCTCGAGGGTGGCACTGAAGAGTTTTGGTGAAATGGTATCACCCTGTCGAACCCCTCTTTTGACATTAATGATCACTTCTTTGTAGAATGGTGAGATCCTGGTGGTGAATCCGTAATACAGCTCACGAAGGATCTTGATGTATTGGGTTTGAACACCCTGTTTGGCTAGGGCTTCGATGACTGCTTCAGTCTCCACAGAATCAAAGGCTTTCTGTAAACCAATGAACGTGAGACAGAGCGGCATCTTGTACTCCCTACAAACCCCAATGAGCTTGGTTACTGTGTGGATATGGTCGATTGTGCTGAATCCTTTCCGGAAGCCTGCTTGCTCGCATGGTTGTCCTTCATCTAGTGTTCTGCCAATCCTGTTCAGGATGACGCGTGTAAACAGCTTGTAGATGACAGACAACAGGCAGATAGGGCGAAAGTTGCCGATGTCGTGAATGTCTCCCTTCTTGAACAGTAGAACTGTCGTGCTGGTTTTCCATTGGGATGGCACCTTGCATGCGGACAGGTAGCGTGTGAAGAGCCAAGCTAGTGTATTGATGAGTACCGACGGCAGATTCTTCAGGTGTTTGGGTCTGACTTTGTCTGGGGCTGGTGCTGTTCCCTTCTTTATTGACGAGATGGCATGTCGGATTTCAGAAGGGAGAACGTTGGGAATGACATATCCATCCTGTGGAATTTGGTATGTGGGCAGGTGGATGTGGCTATCGAAGAGATTTGAGTAGAAGTCATCGATAATCTTCTCCATTGCCTTTCTGGAAGATGTGATAGATCCATCAGGGCGTCGGAGGGCAGTCATCTTGGTCTTATAGTTGGCAAAGGACAGGCGGGCAGTGCAAATGCTTTTCCCGCCTTCTGCTGCATCTTCCAGTATTTCTGCTCTTCTTTCTTTGAGGTCTTCTTTTATCGCTTCTCTGCACTGTTTAGCAAGCTTGGATGTTAGCATTTGGTCTCCTGAGGCTCGCGCCTTGCCAACATTGGCGAATGAGCTCTAGAGTTTCTGAAGACAGGCATCCTTTTGTGTCTTTCTTTCTCTCAGCATTCTTCGCACAATCATGGAGGTGCTGAACCAGTTGGTTGTATTCTTCATCGATGTCGTCAATGATGTTATCTTCCTATGTTCTGCAATGGTGCCAAAGAGTTCCCAGTTGATGGTCGTTCTGGGAGTTCTCTTCTTAAACTTTGCAGCCTTTTCTCCCCGTTGCGGGAAGTAGAATTTTGCACGAAGGAGACGGTGGTCCTATCCTGTTTGGAATTTGGGGACGACAGCTACATCGGGTCAGACAAAACTATCGATTGAAAATGATGTGGTCAATTTTATTGTGGAACTGTCCGCCAGGAGATTCCCATGTCCAACGTTTCACTTCAGCTTTCTGGAACTGTGAGTTCCCATGAATGGTCTTGGTGCACATGATGAACTCAGATAGTCTCTCACCCTGTTCGTTCCATTCTAGGCCATGGGTCCCGATGTGGAGTTCTTCAGCTGATCTTCTTGGTCCTATCTTGGCATTAAAATCACCGACTATGATCTTGTAGAAGGTGTGATCTTTTTTATAGAACTCCTCCAATTCCATGTAGAATTTCTCAATTTCATTTTCTTTGTATGTGGATGTTGGTGCGTAGACAATGAAGATAGAAATTGCTGGCAGTGGGCCACATCTCTTCAAGTGTAATCATCCTATTCGGTTTGTAAGGCATTCAAATGAATCAATGTTTACGGCCATGTTCGTGTTGACAAGGACACCAACGCCACCGATGCCTCTTTCCTCGCATGTTCCAAGGAACAATTCTTCTCTGGTGTCAAATACAGCATGATGCAACTGACGCCTCCTCGTCTCAGTCAGACCAATGATGTCGTACTTGATCTTTTTTGCTTGCAGCATCAGATCCTCAATATATGCTTCCGATGCCAGTGTACGCTGCATTGAAAGTACAGACAGTCATTTTAGTCCTTCTTCATTTTGGCAGCCTAGGATGGCCATGAAATTTTGTCAGGGACTGCTTGTTTGCCTTTCTTACTGCTGCCGTATTAAGGGCTCTTTCGGGATCAGGAAAATAAACATTTCTGTTACTGGATTTGGCATATCGAACACGCATCGGACAGCTTGCCAGGCGCTGCCATGCGGGCGCTATATTCTCATTACTTTGTGGGACTCTCTCAGAGGGGTGGGTTGAATATTTATGGTAATTTGGAGGTAAATCACGCGCCATGCCCACAGCGGCCCCACGCAATGGAGAAAGCTGGTTTCTGCTCTGCCGGGTGTACCTGTGTCTTAGGCTCAAGCATTCCTGCGCTTGAAATACTCTCCTCTAAAGGGCGGGTCTCTGCTTGGTGGGTCCTTGTAGGCTGGGTTTCTGACAAGCCAGGCTGGAGACTGGATTAATCTGCAAGCTGGAGACTGGATTAGTCTGCTGGGTGGAGATCTTACCTGCTGCAGAATGTGGATTGTGAAGATTGCTGCCAGCAAGGTGTGGGGGGGGTTTCTCTGGGCTCCTCGAGGCTCCATCGGGATGGTGGACTCGGGTCGGAAGTTGCTCTCGTGGTCCATGAAATGCAGGGGGTTCAACGGGGAAAGCTGGTTTCTGCTCTGCCGGGTGTACCTGTGTT